>APFE031694523.1:163704-196081 GCA_000404065.3 Pinus taeda
CCTATAACTCATCTTATTCTACTCATTTCGAATCTCAACTCATCCCACTTAACAATTTACCAAGTCAAGGCTCATGTCCATCCATGGCCATAAAATAACTAAGCAACATAGTTTACATGTTGACATGCCATAGCACCTGGCATGTCTAACAATCCCTTAGCACTATGTGGCACGTGTTAGTAGCCCCTACATTCCTTGGCATGATTTAGCACACCTTGACATGCCCTGACACTCTAGCATGCATTGACGCTGCCTAGTATATAACCTTCTCACTCCCTCCTCAACACACTTGGAACTCACTAAACTCCCTAACACACACTCTTATTCATTCATTTCCACGCATTTTGAAATAGTTCTCCCTTATGTTTACATGACACTCCCTAGCACACATTGACACACCTTAACACTTGGCACATCTTGGCATGTCAGCCTGAGACTCTAGAATTCCTTGGCACTACTTAGCATACCTTGTCACTCCCTTGTTAGCACACCTAGAACTCATTGACACTCCTTGTCACACATGCCTATTCATTCATTTCCATGCATTTTAAACCAAGGCTCCCTTGTGTTTCCCTGACACTCCTAAACTCTCCCTAGCATGCATTGGCACACCCTAGCACCTGGCACATCTTGGCATGTTTCCTTGGCCTCTAGCATACCTTAGCACTGCCTAGTATACCTTGTCACTCCCTCCTTAGCACACCAAGAACTCATTGACACTTCTTGTCACAAACTCTTATTCATTCATTTCCATGCATTAATTTGACCTAGTGCTCCCTTGTGTTTCCCTGGCACTCCCTAACACTTCCTAGCACATGTTGGCACTCCATAACACTTCCTAGCACATGTTAGCACTCCATGGCACCTGGAAACTCTTGGTCACATGTCACCCTGACATGCAAGCATGACTCAGCATTGCCTACCATACCCTGTAACTCCCTCCTTAGCACACTTGGAACTTTCTGACACTCCCTATCAAAATTCCTACAAACTTCTCGAAATTGCTTGCAAAATTCTGTATAAATAGGCCTCGCTCTGCAAAATTTTCAACAAAAGTGACATAGGTTGATTGTTTGGGTCATTGTAATGTCATACCATTGGTCACAGGTTTGATATGCAATTTTTCGCATAGGTACATTGGTTTTTATTATAAAAAAATTAATCGTTTGGACGAAGTACCTCCTAAACCCGCGCACCTAGTCGTATGACCACATGTGACTAAGGGTCCCATGCCATAGGCTATGCTCTCTCTCTAGCCCCACTCCTGGTCATGTGGTTGAAATATGGCCAAGGTCTTGGGCGCAAGTAGGATCCTATGCCTCACCCTATGGAAAACACTTAGGCACAAGTTAGTAAAAATTTGGGAGATTTTCAAGACTTTCTTAATGCTTTTCCTATACTGCATGGAATTATTTTTATGTGATGTAGCCTTTATTGCACATAAAAAAATCATGCGATATGAAAAAGGAATAAAATTTTGAAGGGACATGTGGTAGACCCTTATTGGAATATCATGAGTAAGGAAATCTTTGTCCCATGGCATGCGTCACATTGTCGTATCATTAAAAACTTTGAGGTGGACATGTGGCATGCTCTAATTGGTTGTTGCACCTCTTGTAAACTTTGAGGTTGACACATGGCACACTTTGGTTGGTTTTTGCATTTCTAGAGTCTTTGTATATGTGATAAATATGAGGAAAGGGGATTTCCACGAAATAAAATAGTTTCATCATGCAATGGGGAAAGAGAGAAAGAAAAATAAAGGAAAATATAGGAGATAAAGGAAGAAAAGAGTAAGGAGAAAAAGGTGGGGGACTTAGAAGACATAGGGAAAAGTAGGATGTGTACAAAGAAAAATTGTCCCCTATGTGACATATTTCATAGATAAAATGTTCATGTCCATCATGTCGCATGGTTTAAAATGCTTGGTGTGATGAGAAGATTGGTGAGAATGTGATAGAATTGTGGAGGAGTAGCTTTATAATCCAATAAGAAGTTAAGAAAAGATAAATGTCTGAACAAGTGAACCCAAGGGTGAATCATATAGTTGTGACATAGAATAATACAGATGCCTAGTAAATTTATTTTCACGTCACCATTATGATCTTTGACGTGGTTGAGAAAAATAGAACTTGAATAAATCTTTAGAAGGTCATATCTTTCTACACATGGCTCATAATTAATCCATATTATAATGGTTGGAAAGTTATTATTGAGAAAAACATGTATAGAAGCCCAAAAGAGACCCTATACTAGTATGTATAGTGGAAAAGCATTCATTAACTTACCTCCATAATGCCACTTATAGGGATGAGTACATGATAAGAGAAGATGAATTTTCCTGTCATATTAAGCAAAGCACAAACCACTTAGAGGGATGGGTACATGATAATAGAATATGAATTTACCTACCATATTAAGCAAAGAGAAAACCAAATAAGACGCTAACAAAAGATGAATGTATCAACAAGTGTGAACCCAATGGGTGAATTATACTACTTGTGACATTGAAAAATAAAGATGCATGGTGAAATTGTTGCCACATCATTAGTATGATTGCTAGTGTGGTTAATACAAAGAGAACTTCAAGAATTTTTTAGGTCATATCTTTCGACACATGACTCATCATTAAGCAAGAATACAATGGTTGGAAATTTCTTGTTGAGAAAAACACATATACGCATTCAAAAGAGACCCTACAATAGTACTTAAAGAGGGAAAATTCCATTAACTCACCTCCTTAATGCCACTTAGGGGGGTGGGTACATGATAATAGAAGATGAATTTTGCTATCATATTAAGCAAAGAACAATTCATAGATTTAGTTCTCAAGGGTCACATCAATGTCCTTGTTGAAACTATTCCTTCAAATTAGGATATATACTGAAGTTATTCCACAATAATTAGATGTATGGATAGAAAGGGGACTAAAGACATCCAAAAGCCACTTTCACTTTTTCTATGGTGAAATAAGTTTTTCTTGAGATTTTCAAAGTTTAATTTTGGAAGAGTACCAAGATGGCTTGAGTGGACTTAAATATTTTTTTCATCATATTATTAGTGTGAACATCTAGCTTGGGACTTAGAATTTGTTCATTAAGGATGATTTCATCTCCATTAAAATAAATGGTCTTTTGGGATCTTTACATATAAATTGAACTAAATTATAAAAGGAGAAATAATATATGTAAAAAAACCACTTCACTCTTTAAAAAAAATATTCTGCAACGTCACCTAATGCAATGATTACTAATTTTGTTATTGTCTTTCATCTCAATTGAGACTATGGGATGAATTTTGAGTTTAAATCTTGTATCCTTTATGTTAATGTATTACCTACTTGTAGTAATATCTACAAAATTTGTTTTCAAACCATCCTCTTTTGTGCCAGTTGAGTTTCGAATCCATTTTCCCAATTGAAAATTTGGGCCATTTAAGTGGTAGTTGAGTTTTGAAACCATTTTCCCAAATGAAAATGTTTGCCATTTAAGCGGATATTGTAAGCTTTCTAACTTTTTTTCATAAGGAGATATTTTATTATTTATCATATATCAGTGACTTATATAATCTATTATGTCTATAGTAGATTGTATTTATTGTATAGAATAGATTAGCTAGTCCCATCATGGTTCCTTATTGCCCACAGTTTTTACACACTGAAAAATACTCAATTCAAACCCCGGTTGAAGGGTTTGCGTAAGTAAATACTAGGCAGAGAATCGGAAGATGGAAGGTTGAGCATCGTGGATTTTCTTCACAAAAATGGTTGGATGGGTTTCTCAAAGCTTTAGGTGACCTAGAGTTTACTTGGGCAGGAAAGTATATTCATATCTCTTACCTCTTTCCATAGTTTTTCTAATGCCTTTTCTCGTTTCTCAATCCAGATCACATGCGTCCATCAAAATTATCACATATATCTAATTAATTCCTCTTAGATTATGAATGTTTATCTTGAACAAATAGTATGTGGTGAATGCTGAAATGTTAAATAAAATTCATGTTATGTAATAAAACCTAATGCATTTTGAAAGAAAAACTCTTGATGTTTGGCAATTTGCTACCCTGCAAACCCTCACTTCTGTTAGAATATTAGATCTACTAAACTAGCTATCTATATAAGAAACCAAAAATATACCAACATTTAAATAAGAACAGAAAGATAACAAGGAAAAATAATACAACAGATATATGTGGTTCACCCAATTAGGCTACGTGTTTTGGAGAATTTAGCATCTATGAATAAATACTAATTCACTAGACAAGTAGTTGTGCCTAGAACAACAATTTAAAGTGTTTTAGACTTTCCCTATAAGCAATAGATAGGAAGAGAGGATAGAAGGCCTACCTATAGTTCCTCTTTCCTCTCGTCTCCCTTGTATCAATTTCGTCGCTCCTTCTCGTACTTAATCCTCTTGAAAAGTACCCTGTAAACAAAATATAAGACAAAAATCGATCAAAGCATACAATCCATTGAATATAAATGAAAGGAATCAAAATAAATTCATACATATAAGCATTATGAAAGAACACATGATATGGAAAAAGGTTAAAACACTTTAGTAGATAGAAGAAGGAATTACAACCATCAGTGTCAGATTCAAAGTCATTCCTCCAGCTTGGATCCCATCCACATCACATCAAAAGTAAGACAAGCTTGTGGCATCACATCATTTGCTCCAAAGTCAAGTCTCATAGCAGCATTATCTCCTTATAATTCAACATAATCCAACCCCTGATCACTTAGATGAGTGGTCAATTTATAGGAATATGAAGGAGGTTTTGTCATTAATGGTGACATTGAATGGCCTTCCATACTTAGAATTAGTTCCATGGAGAAAGGGATGAGAAGGTAGGATTCTCCTTAACTCATTCCTCATCCATTTTCGAGCTCATAGGAGTTGATAAGACAGGGAAACTTCTAGATGACTCCAAAAGATAAGAATATTCCCCAAACCCTATGTGAATTTCACTCATTCTCACCCAGCACAGGTGAAAGGAAGCCTAAGTGCTCTATAGAGCACCCTGGCAGTGGACTTAACTGCTCTAGAGTGCACCTTCATAAGGGCTTACCTACGCTGGTCCCTCTAGAGGCAATTTCTGGATGTCTTCAAGTCATGAAACTATCTGGGAAGGAGGCATTCAAAGGGTTGATTTGTTTAAGGAATGAAACAACTGAATATAGGGTTTGGTGAGCCCTAAAACACTAATCTAAATGTTGGGATTTGATGTGCCCAAATGGATCTGTAACAGCTGCCCCCTAAACCATGAAGTCATAAAAATGCCACTATCGAATGAAATGCTTCATGATGTGATGAGGAGGTATCGAAGTGGAAGGTGACTGGCATCAATTACAATACATATATCATGATATTTGTTTTACATGAATTGCTGAGGGAAGGCATACCCATGCTCAGCTTATAAACTTTCATTACATGTACATAAATAGTCGTCTACAAATATAGACCCATGATTAGAATGACTATCAATGTAAAGCCATTGTACATATGATTTAGTACTCCTGATATCGTAGCCTGGATGGATGAAACTAGATCCTGGGTCTTCAATCTCGTTCAACCATTCGCTCAAGTACGATTTTGACCATGTGAATATGTGATCTGAAGTCGAACATTGGAAGAAACCATTTGATTATCAACGAATGATGTAAGTTGTTAACATATGCGAGAGAAATCACTGATAATGATAATGATCCTCAAGGTACTACAGTACATTCTACAAGGTGTGAATGGATGATTTTATGTCAAACACCATACAAATTATTTTGGTTGAAGTCCATTGATGTATGCCTATCGCTGAAATCGAGAAACCTACCATTGATGCATGCAAGCCTCAAGCACTAAATGGGTGTTTCTAAGTAAACTTCTTGGATAATTAGTTCATGTCGACAAGAAGCAACTCGTCGTAGGAGGGCCTTGATGCGTCCCACATCAATGACACGAAACAGTGTAGTGATTTTAGAGATGGAATTTGACTGAAAACACAAGGTTCAGGAATGGCGGTCATGAAAATGAAGATTTATGGTATTACAAAAGATGGATTTTGACTGAACAAATTCTCTTGAACATGTTGGCGACACTAAAGTGAATTGGTAGCATTGACAAAAAAAAAAGTGATGGATGGTATGATATACCAATGGTGTGATAACCATCAAGCTAATAACCTAACCCAGATAGTCATGGTGATGGAGTTAAAGTGTCATGTTCAAGAGTGACCTGCTACCATAAAGTGGTTTCCCCTTTTTCCATTTTCCCTAGTCATTGCTGACCATTACCTCTTTATTTTTATCAAGCTTGAGGAGGATAACATATGCTTTTTTATAATTTCACCCTTCGATCAAATCCATCACTATTTTATATTTTAACGAGTCTAGCAAAAGTGAAACTCGGTCTTGTCTAGATGGACAAGTTTGTCACTATTTGATGTTTTTAACGAGTTTAACAACAAAGATAACTTGGTTCTTTTCATGTTTATAGAGTTTGAAAAGGTACAAAAAGAAAACTCCACAAGTTATTTTTCATAAATTAATCTCTCAAGTATGAAAAAGTGTAAAATAATACAAGAGAGATATCTTTTCCAATCCGTTAACGAGTTGGAAAAGACAAGCGCTCAGAAACCTTTTCATCTTTAGAGAGTCTAAAAAGAGCTTAAAGAAGACTCAATTTTGAGGAGTGAGTGGTTTCTAAGGTAGCAACTAGTTCCGGTGATCTTGGAAATTCTCAAAACATGTTGATTTATGTGAAGAGGCTGGCCAATAATACCACTCATTGTAACTGTTCCTAAAAAAAGGTAAAACAACCAAGTGAAAGTGTATGATAGGCTAAGAAAATAGTGATGATGGAAGGAGAAAAACCAAGGCTCATCTGGCAGAAGAGGATGATAGAATGGCAATCACGAAGGTTAAAAATGGAAATGGGTTCATTTTTACACAAGCTTGAACCATAGGGAGCTATGCTTGGGTTCAGTTTCATTTTTACACAAGCTTAAAACGATAAACTATGCTTGAATTCAGTTTCATTTTTACACAAGCTTAAAACGAAGAACTATGCTTGAATTCAGTTTCATTTTTACACAAGCTTCAAATGAATAACTATGCTTGAAATTGGTTTACATGCCCCCAACATGATGAAAGGGAAAGTCTCCTGTAATGATATGGAAGTCATTGTGGTGAAGTAGGATGTTTATCCAACACCTTTTGGCTTTGTCCAAATAGGGACAAAGGTGAATGGGGTGATTCCCTTCACATAACCTACAAGGAAACATAACTTTCACATTAGGTGCATGCCCCCCAAGCTTCATTAAATTCACCTAAGTATACTACTCGTGGCTATCAGGTGGATGGAATGAAGGATCGTTTACGAGATTAAGTGAAAGACTCAACTGGGATTTTATGAGATCTAATCAAAGACTCGAATTGGAACTTTTCTCCAGGGGACCTTGTTTCATTTTTTAATGAGCTTGACACAAGACAATGAACTATGCTCATATCCTTGGTTTCATTTTTTTAACGAGGTTGACACAAGACAAAGAACTATCCTCATACCCTTTGTTTCATATTTTAACAAGGTTGACACAAGGCAAGGAACTATCCCCATATCCTTTGTTTCATTTTTTAACAAGGTTGACACAAGACTAGAAACTGTCCTCATGGGAGCTGTTTCATTTTTTAGTGAGGTTGACACAATAAAATAACTATCCTTGTATTCCTTGTTTCATTTTTTAACAAGGTTGACACAAGACAAGGAACTATCCTCGTATCTTTGGTTTACAACTCATAAGAGGTCATGAAGGAGAGATCTAGTTCCAATGCCCCCAGTACATGATGTACAACATCACTGAATTGATCGTCAGTTGATGTAGGTATGGAACGGGTTGCCACATAATTAACCCATGGCAGGGATGATACCATTGGTACAAAAGGACCATTTAGGGAAGATGGCTGACTAGAAGCCATATTTGGACCAAGAAATGAAAGCTGGTCAATGGTGACAATTTGGCCTTCATGTGGGAAACAAATCACTCGAAAGAGTGTTGAAACAATAGCTCCCATTTCATAAACATAGTCGCACCCTAGAAGTAAATTGTAATTTAAAGGGCCTGGGACTACTATCACATTCAGATAAATGATTTTTCCTCCCAAAGTAATAGGTAACTGAGGGAGGATTCCTAATGGTTGACTGGTTCCTCTGTTAAAACCCAATAGATTCTAGGTAACAGGGACAAGTGGCGGCGAACCAAGTGCTTTCCAAGCAGTTGAGGAAAGAATATTACAAACTTGTACTATGATTTCGAAAGGAACATAATAAGGAAGGCAAAATCCTACCAATCGGTTCCAATCAAAGGAAGTGACTAGACTACTTGGAGGGGGTACCGTAGAAACAAGAGAATTAACACTTTGAGTTACAAGAGCACGAGGACTTTCATTAGAATATAAAGAAACAAAAAGAACTTGAGTGGTATCATATTCACTTTCTTCAGGAAAGGTACGATTAGTTAAAGGTGAAATCGAGTTAACCGTTACCTTGACCTGTTGATTTGGGTCGGGTATAGACTCATAGGATTCACATTCAAAGAGAGTGGGTTTAACCAACGGTTGAATTGAATCAGTCAATTCATCAACTAGTGAAGTATTAAGGGAGAGTCTCCTATAACCAGATGGAAGTCGTTGCGGTGAAGCAAGACGGTTATCCAACACTTTTTTGGCTTCATCCAAATAGGGACAAAGGTGAATGGGGTGATTCCCTTCACATAGCCTACAAGGAAACTTAACTTTACCCTTTTTTCCATGAACTTTACTACCACTAGTTGATGGTGTGCCACCAGCATGATCTCCAGAAGTTGATGACATGGGATGATGTGATCGAGAAGACCATTCTTCTAAGATCCAAGGAATATCAAGACAATTTCGAAGAAGATGGTCTCCCGCAAAATGTTTGCATGGATATCGAACTTTGTGAGGCTTGACAGACGATTTCTCATCAGATGCTGCATTCAAAGGAATGGTTGGTTGATTTCCCCTCTACTGAATTTGATTCTTCTTCTTCTTCTTCCCTTTCTTGTTCTTCTTAGCCACCTGGTTACTAGTACCAATACTTTCACCAGGCGAAGAGGAAGAAGGGGAGGAAGAGAAAACCAAGGGAGAAGGCAAAGGGTCAACTTTAGGATCAGCTGGAGGTTGATTTTGTCCAGTCGGAGGTGTACTTGATTGTGGAGAAATCACGACATTTTGAACCAAGGAGTTTGAAAAAAACCATATTGGCAAGCCAATGGTAAATCTCGGAAGGGACAATGTAGCCATATAAGGAGCACCAATATTTTGCGAAAGGAGGAAAAGGACTAGGATTCCCATCAAAAGGAATTCCTTGATCGAGGGACTCCGGATTTGTCGCCATATGTTTCAACCTAATATCAACTAAGGAGTGAGCATGGAGGATGTAATCCATGGTGAATTAATTTAATTTTAATCAAAGTAACATAATATAACAAAAGAGGGATAATCTAGGAAAGGCTTTACCAAGCAACTGTGAACTGTGGAATACCTCCTGGTGAACCAAGAAGTACGGGTAGACAATCTCCCTGAATGTTGTGTTCAATGTATCACAGTGTACAAGGCGACGGACTCAGTTACTTAAGGATGGATAGCAACCTAGAGTTGTCCTCCCATATATACTCGAAGGTACGTGGAGGCACAATCCGTATAATCGCTGTCTAATGCAAAACCACACACTGAGAGCATTCCCATATCATTTACGTACTGTAACATCGTCCTATATACCCGAAGGTACGTGGACGAGCTATGATATACTCATGTACGTGGAATGAGGTATCACACTTGGGATGTATTGCAAACAAGTTAGTAACAACTGCTTTGTTTTACGACGCTGGAACACGTCTCTAGCCTAGACCTCTAAATCTTTTTCGTTAAATGACAATGCTCCATTAGGTAATTCAGATAAATTTTAAGTTGTTCTTCTTTATAATTTTCCTTTCAAGGTTCACCACGAGATGTATTTTTGAAATTCCTAAAATGCAACTAATATGATAAGCATTCTTTCCATTCAATTTAACAGTGAAAATCCTTAGCTAGTATGGATAGAGAAATCAAATTTTTAACAAAGAGAAAAGAGCACATCTAATGCAATTTCCCTAGATATTCCTTTCAAGCATTCACAAACTACAACATGAACGATGCAATTTATTCTTTTCGAATCCCTTAATTTTATTATGATGAAAAAAAAGGAAATATACACATACAATCAATCAATATTTAATAAAAACAAAGACTTTAATGACATTTATGTTTCAAAGGAAAAGAAAACTTTACAACACTTTTTTTCAAACAAATATTAATCAATTATATTATAACTTTGAGTATAGACTAATAATGATAAACAAAACATTAAATAAACATTAATCAATCTAGTCAAAGTAGGGTTGGCAAAGGAGACAAAATTTGTTCTCTGAGACATGACATTCATTGATCAATCAACAAGCAAACAAAGAGAGAAAAGTTGACAAAAACAATTTCCAAAGGTGGGAAATTGACCCAAGTTTGATCAGCACAAGTCAAAGAGGACCTAACTACACTGTAGAGCACTGCCTCTCACTCAAGGGTGCTTTGCAGAGCATTTTCCCCTGACCAAGCCTGCGGTGATTTCTGAGAGGCCACTCAAGAGTCATCTAACCTCAATTTTTTACCAAAACCCAATGCAAAAGAGCTAAAATATAGTCAATGAACACAAGTAGGGTCTACAAGAATGTCTTAGGAGGTGAATAAGCTACTAGGAAAGGTGATAGTTTCCCCAGTGGAGTCACCAATTTTTTTTGGAGTATTTAGCATCTACGGATAAATACTAATTCACTAGACAAGTACTTGTGCCTAGAATAACAGTTTAAAGTGTTTTAGACTTTCCCTATGATAAATAGATAATAAGAGAGGATAGAAGGCCTACCTATAGTTCCTCTTTCCTCTCGTCTCCCTTGTATCGATTCTGTCGCTCCTTCCTGTATTTAATCCTCTTGAAAAGTACCCTGTAAACACAACAGAAGACGAAAACCGATCAAATCATATGATACATTAAATATAAATGAAAGGAATTAGAATAAATTCATACATATAAGGATTATGAAAGGACATATCATATGGTAAAAGGTTCAAACACTTTATTAGATATAAGAAGAAATTACAACCACCAGTGTCTGATTCAAATTCATTCCTCCAGCTTGGATCCCATCCACATCGCATCGAAAGCAAGACAAGCTTGTGGCATCACATCATTTGCTCCGAAGTCAAGTCTCAAAGTAGCATTATCTCCTTACAATTCAACATAATCCAATCCCTGATCACTTATATGAGTGGTCAATTTATAGGAAGATGAAGGAGGTTTTGTCATTAATGGTGACATTAAATGGCCTTCCATACTTAGAATTAGTTCCATGGAGGAACGGATGAGAGGATAGGATGCTCCTTAACTCATTCCTCATCCATTTTTGAGCTCATAGGAGTTGATATGACAGGGAAACTTCTATATGACTCCAAAAGATAAGAATATTCCCCAAACCCTATGTGAATTTCGCTCATTCTCACCCAACACTTGTGAAAGGAAGCCTAAGTGCTTTGCAGAGCACTATGGTAGTGGACTTAACTACTTTGCAGTGCACCTTCATAAGGACTTACCTATGCTGGTCCCTCTAGAGGAAATTTCTGGATGTCTTCAAGTCATGAAACTGTCTGGGAAGGAGGCATTCAAAGGGTTGACTTGTTTAGGGCACGAAACAACTAAATTTAGGGTTTGATGAGCACTAAAACACTGATCTGAATGTTGGGATTTGATGTGCCCAAATGGATCTATAACACTACATCCACGGGAAGGTTGTCTTCTATTATCTCCATAAACCTCCTACAATATTGCAAAGAAAGAAACTAAAAAGAACCTGATACAAATAGCAGTATGTTGTGAGCACATGATAACATGTGATGGTATCACAAAATGGTATCTGCCTTAAGAGGCTCCCTTGACCCTATTATATACCCAAATATGTGGAGGAATTACTCTCATATATTAAATGTGGGATAATATAATTCTCTAAAATAAGATTACTCTTTTACATAAGATTGTGGACAACTTCCGACATAATACAAAGACATTATTACCTTCCAAGGAATATAATATATTGCAACACTCCCCCTTAATAATGGATGGGAGAAGGGCCCATCCTAACACTAAGGAAGGAAGGAGTCATTACTTATCCCCCTTGATTTCCCTCATCCCAACCAAAGAACGAAGAGGCACGTACTTCGCTTCAATCAAGGATGTGGTGAAGATATTACTTGCCTACTGCTTGGTAGAACAATACTAGAGAGAAATAATACCATTGGTGATAAGACCTCAAATATAATGAGCATCAAGGTCGATATGCTTCATCTTGGAGTTATATACGAGATTATAAGAAAGCTGAATTGCACCCAAATTGTCACATTTCAACATAGTGGACGATTTCAGAACCAGACCAAGCTCGGTAAGATCATGTCATAACCAAAAGGCTTATTTAGTTTCTTCTTTGGTTTCTATATACTCTTCTTCACATGAAGATAGAGAAAGAGTCTTTATCTTCTTCCTGGACCAAGAGATTAGACCTGAAAAAGTTGAAATATGTAACCAACAGTTGACCATCGATCAGAAATGTCACCTGCCCAATCAGAATTTATATAACCAAAGAGTAAAACTATAGCACTGCTCAAACGAAATACTCCATAATGCAATGTCCCATGCAAATATTGCGGAATTCTCTTAGCTTCCTGCCAATGACTTTCACGAAGTTGTTGCATGAATTGAGAAACAATACTGACTACAAAAGAGAGATCTAGTCTACTATGAGCTAAATATATCAAATTGCCAACGAGCTGATGATAAAGAGTAGCATCAACCAGTGGAGTGGTACACTCAGCAGTTAACTTTACACTGAACTGAAATGGCGTAGGAGAAATTTTACGATGACTCATATGTAAGCGAGTCAATAAGTTTGTCACATACTTAGGCTGAGAGAGAAAAATACCGTCGTCCATATGCCAGATCTGAAGACCCAAGAAATAGTGCAATGTGTCGAGATCTGTCGTCTCAAACTTCTTCTGAAGAGCAATTTTCATATCTTGAATTAATACAAGCTGGTTGCGAGTGATAATTAGATCTCCTGCATACAAAACAATAATGAGGGCATTATCACCAAAATTCTTAACATACAAATTTGGATCAGATATACAATGCTTAAAACCTTTATTAAAGAAATATGCATCAATTTTATCATACCAAGCCATAGATGATTGTTTGAGACAATATAAAGATTTGTGTAATTTTCATACTAAACTTGAAGATTCAACAAAAATAAAACCAAGAGGTTGTTGCATATAAATTTCTTCAATAATATCACCATTTAAAAAGGAACGTTTAACATCCATTTGATGAAATTCCCACTTATAATATGCAACAAGCGATAAAATGGTTCTCATTGTGTTCATTTTAGCAACATGAGAAAAAGTTTCACTATTAGCAACATGAGAAAAAGTTTCACTATAATCAATACCATCAATTTGATTAAAACCTTTTGTAACTAATCTAGCTGTATGCTTTTTGATCTGTCCTTCTGCAGTGAACTTAGTATTATAAACCTTTACATCCAACAAAATTATTTCCTAAAGGAAGAGGAATAAGAGACCAAGTCTTGTTTCTCGAAAAGAAATTCATATTCAACAGGCATAGCTTGTTCCCAATGACACTTACCCTTAGATTGAGGATAAGTAGTAGGATCATCTGTGGCCAAAAATTTGGTCATAAGATAAAATTTAGATCTAGTTCAACGAGTGTCGGAAGGATTTCTGACCTCATCACCTACATATTCAAGAATTTTCCGAGCCCAAACAAGAAGAGTAGAAGGAACAAGAGCCACATCACGAGCTTCACGAGTTTCAGGTGGAACACTTGAGTGAGAGGAAGAATCAAGATGAATAAGAGGCACAAAACTAGAAGGAGTAATAGGAATAGGAGTGTTGGGTGAAAATATGTCCGTTTAATTCTATTGTAGTACTTGCCCAACTATTTAATTTGTCAATCCGAGGTTCGTATACTTATGAGACACATGCACTATATATGCAGGACCAAAGTGGAACTAATTTAATCTAAATTACTGAAATCAAATTAATCTAGGAAGGCATTGAAACACTAACTATGAAAGAAAGAAATTGCATAAGGGAAAAGATATACAACATGTGAAGAATTTGAATGACAAACAACATATGTAAGCTCACAACAATAAAGATGTCTTAAATCATATTACAAGAACCAAATAACAAATTATATAAAGGAATATGAATCAAAGCTAAGAATCCCCTTCTCCTAATTACAGAACTATCTCTTAAAGCTAATCTCCATTCTCCATTATTCATTATTATTAAAATGAAGAGAGAGTACTCTCTTATATACATGAGGAAGATAACCATCTCATAATTACATATCCAATATTCTCTCAAGCACTCTCAACTACTTTCCCATTATTACAAGATATGATCCCTTTGAATCCTCCACAAATATCTCAAGCATTTTCAACTACTTTCCCATTATTACAAAATATGATCCCTCTGAATCCTCCACAAATCTCTCACATATCTTGGATAAGATATGCCAACCAAATCCTCCATGATCTTCTCCTTAGGAATAGGCTTGCATAATTATCTCCTTAATATGGTGGAGGAGATATTTGAGAAGTCTCTTGGAATTAATTCCTCACATATTTCCTACACATCACAAAACTCACATATTCTTGAGATATATATAAAAATATGTATATTTTCTAATATTTATTCATAAATTCACTTGTAATACAAAAATGAATAAAATGGAAAATAAGAAGGTGAAACCAAAATGTATTTATGAAAATGATATGATAAAAGGTTAATGGGATGATGAAATGTAAGGAATAGTGAAGAAAAAGGTGGATGAAAATGTGACATTTCTGAGTCCCAACATCCTCCCCAACTGAACTTGTTGCATTTCCTCATGCAACCATGCATGGGTCTCTTTAAGAACATTTGGAATATTGAAGTTTGGCTTTACATGATGATGTCTTTTAATAATGAATGTTTCCAAGATATGTGAAAGACATGAGTAACAAATTACATTTTCTTATGGTTGGTTCTTGTTTGACAACCATGAATACAAAGAATGTTGGTTCTTGTGTTAACAACATTCATTTCGTTTTCTATTCTCTTTTCTTCAATAATAATGTAAACACTCACTGGAAATCATAATGTGCTTAAGGAAGCCCTTTTGTAATATTAATGAAGCATGCCAATATTGCGTATGAAGCAAAGTGCAACACAGTATCATTGGAAAATAAATGTTGGTGAATGGTAAATGAAAAAAAAAATGGAGTGATAGTGGTGAAGAAATGGAATCATGGTAGTGAATATGTAGTGAATATAGTTCTCCCCCCCCCCCCAACTGAATTGGTTGCATGTCCTCATGCAACTTGACATGGCTCATGAAAGGAAATGTAGCATGGTGAGGGAATTTTCGAAAATATTCAAGTTAGCATATAAGGAATTGCATGATTAAAGATTACAAAACAACATACCTCTACTTACCCAAGAATGATGAAATATGCAATAGGAATGTAGTTGCTGCTGCTGCGGGATCAGGAAAGTGTGACCGATGTTGTTGTAACTGGATCCTGGGAAATGAAGGAATCTGAACTGCTGATGCTGAATCATGGAAAAGATAAACGCTGAAAGTGGAACTGTGGTACTCTCATAGATCATAATTCATGCTGCTATAACTACTAAGGGAGTCGTGAAAAAGTGTATAGTATTCATATGCTACTAAACTTCTTGGTACAATTCTAATCATGTGACAGAATGTGTTGATGTCAAGCATGAAAAGAAATCATTGGATTACCGTCCATTGATGCATGCCATTAACCAATGCGAGGAAAACTCACCATTGATGTCAATGAGTGCCAAGGTACCGGAGTACATCTTGCGAAGTGCGAATGGATGTGTCGAGGTCGAGCCACTTGCAAGATCTGAAGATCAAGGGACATTGATGTATTCCCATGATTGTCAGCGAGAGAACTTGCCATTAAGGCATGCAAGCCTCTAGGTACTCAAAAGGAACTCTAGTCTATTTCCCAGATAAGGTGCTGATGTTGATGGGGCAAGACTTGTTGAAAGGTGGGCCTTAAGGAATCCCACATCAGCCAACGCGAGTTTGTACAAAAAGATTTGGTAGGACTATAAAGGAAAGAACTCACGGACAAGCAGTGTGGATCAGCATGGCTAGGAAATCAAGGCAATATAATCATGGAAAGGGAATGAGTTTTATTCAGAAGGCAAACTCGAAGGAAAAAATAAACTGAAAAGGATAAAGGGATGTATGTGATTCAAAAAAATAGGCGTGCATGAAGTTGTGAAAGATAAGGAAATGGAAGACGGGCTGCAACACAAGGATGGTCTAGGAGTTTGGAAAAAAAAAGGGAGTAATCATGACGCAAAAGGATTTTTGTGTAGTGGAAAATTTCAAGATATGTACAGTGAAGAATTAGTTCCTTCAAGCATCCAATGATGCATGTTTCATTGTGATTTCGAAAAATCACTTTTGCATTAGATTGTCTTCAACTCTTAGCACCATTCCTGCATAAAAATTGTCACCTTTGTGTTCCATCTCCATCGATCATTCCTGTATGAAGTGACTCAAAAACAAATTAGCTCATTTCCAAGAATTTATGAAATGTCCATTTTTTTTTTTAATTATTGTTTGAAGTTACTTTAATTGTGGATGAAAAGGGTGTCGTATCATAATGTTGAGCTTTCTGCATAAGCTTCTCATTGACCTACACATAACACCAATCTCATTTCACTTGTTAGTATATGCATCCTAACTTTTGCCCACAAATTCAAAAAAAAAAAAACTTTTATTTCCCCCCAACTAGAAATATTGCATGTCCCCATGCAATGTACTCATTGATTTTGCAATACTTTTTCAAAAAAAAATTATTGGTTTGCAGGAAAATCGATTTAAAACATTTGAAAAGGCTTTTGTATTTCTCGGGGAACAAGTAGTTAGTTTATGAATGAATGAGGGAAATTGTATTTTATTTTTATTTTTTATTTTTATTTTTTAATAAATAACAAATTAAAAAAACAAAAGTTTTTAATTTATTATTTATGTCGATCTTGCTTGTTCCAACCTAATCGAGCAATGAGTTCTCCGACTGTGAGCTCTCATATATAATAGTAAAATGCTCCTTATCCCTCAAGTCAAACACTCTCACAGGCCCATCTGCAGATACAGAAGCAAAAACCCCTACGTCCCCCGAGGCAATATCATAGACCCCCTTATCATGTGCAATTAACTGTGTATCCACCACTTCCTTTTCTATGTCCTAGATAGTACAAGTGGTATCAATTCTCGATGTCCCAATTCTCTTGGGATCGGCATCATTCCAGTCAAAAGAAGTCAAGGGTGCACAGAATTCATTGTTCTTATTATTATTGAGGAGGCTTTTGGGCTCTACTCAGTCCTCGCAAATTTGCCAGATTCTTAGATAGTCGCTAGTAGTGGCCAGAAGGTCAGGCCTCTGGCGTTCTTTATCAGGAATAAACATTATTTTGGTAGTGGGATATGGATGGTTGGGATCGGCTCATCGATCTGTTGGTTCAATAGCTGATCAGGTGAATCCTTTAATGGTCAAGCCTCACCTTAGCGGGGCCGATCATTAGTGGGTGTAATGGCTAGTGTGGGTATTGAGTCCAGCCAGTACCAATCTAGTCAATAAACCCTTGGATCATGGATGGGCTCATACCAATCCATCACGTGTCAACTCAGCTTTCGTTGTAGGGTGCAATAGAGTCGGCTTGCCCCACGTCTCCGACGGCGATAACTTTCGGCGATATAGGCTATAACTAGAATCTCAAAACCACTCGGGAGGATCTCCAAATATTACTACCAAACTGCCTCCTCGATATTTGAAAAATCCGATTTAACTTATCGTGAAGTGATTTGTTTCTGTGAAATTGGAATTTGTATTATCGTTTCCTGATTTTCTAGGCAAAGAGCTGGATTTTTAATTTAGGATTTGGAGGATTTTGTGGGTGTTGCTGAGGGTTCCGTCTGTCCATGTAATTGCACCAAATGTGCATTTCCAGATGGTTGAACGTGTCATTTACCACCATAAAATGTTGGGTGTCAATTGGGATTCTAATTTGAGGTAAGGGAATCAAATCCTTGCATGGAGGAATATCTGGAATAACTACTTCCTCCAAATGTGATAACAAGCAAAGCGCATGTTGGAAATAATACTGAGAGGGGGGCGTGAATCAGTATTATCAAATCAGATATTTTTCATTTTTCATATTTCATATTCAGATTCATATACGCGGCTTCAGTTCAGTATATCTACGTATATACGCGACTGTGTTAAATGCAACTAGCGTACATGCAGTAATCTTATGATTCAGTTAGCTTATCTTCAGTAAATGCTCAGAACATTATAACCATATTAACAGTAATCAGCGTGTGTAGTAAAACAATACAGATCATCACACATAAGAAGCACACATGAACACCATGATATAAGGTGGAAACCCAATGTGGGTGAAAACCACCTGCTGCAATTCGTCTCTTTCTTCCTTTAATAAGAAACTTCTTTTACAATGTACTGGTGCAGTCCTTTACCAGCACGCAGGCTTCAACCTGCAGAGGGCTACAACCCTCTCTCGTTTTCCACCTACTTCTGGAAGGGAGCTACAACCCCCTTAGCTCTTGTACTAGCTGATATACTAGTACGTAGGTGCTGACCTACAGAAGGCTACAACCTTCTCTTTCTTCCAGGGACCACATTTCATTATTTTCAGACTGGATCCATAAGTACAATACAATCACTGCTGCAATACAACCATCAACTTATACTTGCATCATAAATCTCTAAATCACCCAATACTGAATCACTGAAACCCTGTCATCAAAGCACAGAACATAAACCAGAGCCCAGAACTCTGCAACAACCACTAGAATCAACAGAAACCTGAAACACCAAATCTCATAATGCATACGCTACTTGACTATATCAAAACCGCGTGTATACGCGCTTTCACCAGAGACAACCCGCGTACAGATCTAAAGATAATTACTTATACCTTTGTTGTCATATCCAACCCTAGCCAAGCATCACAAACCAATAACCAACAATACTAGATCTTCCCACTTCGTCAGACATACATTCCTTGCTCCTAACTTTTGCCTAATGATCTTCTCCTTATATAGGTTAGGCTTCTCTCAATACCATGGTCCAAAACCATGTAGAAACAATACCATGGACCCAATACTTGGGATGGTCCACAAACATAGGTTCAAATACCAAGGACTAAATACCACGGACCAAAAGATAAGTTTTCTCACATGTACACGCTTTTTCTTGTGTGAAAGTGCATGTATACGTGTACGCATCTTCGGAACGTCCAACCCGCGTGTATACGCTGCTTTGTCACAATGAACCTGTGTATATCTCTTTCATGACCTGCTGTACTAAGATCTGTCCTCTGATTAAGTTGCTATCACCTGTATCAAACCTCTGAGTGAGTTGCCATCAAGGACAACACCTGTATCATAATGCCAACAATCTCCCCCTTTGGACTTGATGGCAACCACCACACCAAGTCACTCTCCCCCCTTGACATCAAGGGCAAAGGGTGCACCAAGATATTCTCTTCCTTGGTATACCTTCTGCTGTCCATACTCCCCCTGAGCACATGTTGAAGTTTCTGATTGAGCTCCCCTTTGTATATGCCAAGTTGTATCAATCCATCCATGCTCCCCCTGAGTAGATGCAAGTTCTAAGACCAGCAATTCATTCAAGACCATGACTATCATTCATGATAGATGATCTGCACCATAAGCATCAGCATCCAAACCTGCAATACCATTCCTTTAATCAAACAGCAAGATGTATCATTTAGCTTCATAGACTTTATCAACAACTTCTAACCATAATGCCATCAATGCATTATTTGAAGTATATGCTCCCCCTGAGCCTGTGCCAACCATTTCATATCATGACTGAACCATTTCCTGGGTCTGTTCTGCTGCCCTTTCTTCTGATCTCCATATACGCGACTCTGCAGCCAGTAACCCATGTATATACGCGACTTATCTTCATTATATCAGCGTATGCAAGATGGAATACTGAATTTATTCACTTTCAGTTTCCCCTGTGTCTGTTATGTCAGCTAACTGAGTTATGTCACACCTTTCTGTCTCTAATTCTGTCTGTGATGATGTATGGTTCACTTGTTTTGAATTTTGAAATTTTCTCCTGCATTCCCTTGCTTTATGTCCAAGTTTGTTGCATGTATAACATCTTACATATTTCATGTTCCTTCTACTGCAATCAATTGATTTATGTCCATATGCATTGCGGCAAAGCAATATCCTCTGAAATACCTGGGATGTGATGATCTTTTGTGATGGTCTTGAACCATTATACTTCTACATCTGGCTGCAACATGTCCAAGATTATGACATAAATAACATTCAACATTATTCAGTGGAAGAATTTCTTTCCTTGACTGTTGATGGGGTTTTCTTCTCATCTCTTTGTTGTGCATTTCAGATTTCTCATTAGAGTTTCTTGCCTCACCTTGTGAGCTAGATTCACCTTCAACAGATTCTTAAAAGCCAAGACCAGTTTTGATACTAGGGGATCTTTGACTACCAAGAATGTCATCCAAAATCTTAGTACTATCTTGAAATCGCAACAATTTATCATTTTCTTCTAATTTACCTTTTAAGATATTTACCTCAACCTGATGTTGTTCTTCCTTTTCCAGATACTGTTTCCTTAGGTCTTCTTCAGATTTTCTTCCTTCTTCCACTTGTTGCTTTAATTTGATCACTTTATGTTCTTTTTCTTCAAGAGCTTCTCTGTTCTACTCCTTTGATTTTTCAAGATCTTCTTTTAGAGAGAGGATCTTTGATTCAAGTCTCTAAATTTTTATGCTCTAGTCTTTTACTATATCCTGCAATTTCTCCCTTACCTTGGTTACTGTCTCCAATTGTTCGTTTAATTTGGTAACTTCTTCAGTTTCTGCATTCTTTTTTTCATATGCCATGAGACTTCTAATGTCTTCACTACCATTGAATGAGTCATTACTTTTAACATGGGTATAATAGCTTCTATTACCTACTTTAGACATCTTTCCTTTGTTATGAGGGCATCTAGCAGCGTAGTGACCAAGTATACCACATGAAAAACATTTGAAAGGTAGCTTACCTTCGAACCATCCAGTTCCCCGTTCAAGATTCATGACAAAATTTACCTCATCTTCTTCCTCTGACATGTATCCTGATGCTTCGAATGCGGCTTCTGATGGTCCCTCTTTTCGCATCTCAAAAGCAGTTAAGATTCCGTGAAGCTGTGACATGGTGATTTTCTGCAGATTCTCCTTTTCTTCTATGGCAGACACTTTGGAATCAAATTTAGCAGATAGGGATCTCAAAACCTTTTCAACTAAGACAACTTCCTTAAATTCTTCACCCAAATTCCTCATACAATTTACAATCTCATCCATATGCAGGAAGTAATTAGCTATGCTTTCATTACTATGCATCTTAAGATTTTCATACTGGATTTTGAGAGTTTGAAGCTTTTCTCTTTTTACCTGTTCATCTCCTTCGTAGCTTAGAATGATTTTGTCCCATATTTCCTTAGCTGATTTGAAATGCACGACCTTCATAAATTCTGATTGTGTCAAACTTCCCAATAAGACAGTAACAACTTTGGCATTGAGCTCATATTGCTTTCTCTCTGCTGCATCTATAGGAATTGCTTATGGGAATTTGTATCCACCTTCTACGATTCCCCAAAATTCTGCTCCAAGCGATTGTAGATATGATTTGGTTCTTATCTTCCAGTGGGTAAAGTTGTTCCCGTCAAAGATTGGTGGCCTGATGTGTGCCTCTCTTTCTGGATTAGCCATTCTGATGGATCTTTTCCTTGAAGCGATTAAGCTTATTTGAAAGAACCTATTTTGATACCAATTGTTGGAAATAATACTGAGAGGACGGGGGGTGAATCAGTATTATCAAATCAGATACTTTTCATTCTTCTACTCACATTCATATACACGGCTTCAGTTCAGTATATCTGCATTTATACGCGACTGTGTTAAATGCAACTAGCGTACATGCAGTAATCTTATGATTCAGTTAGCTTATCTTCAGTAAAAGCATCAGAACATTATTAACCATATTAACAGTAATCAGGTGTAGTAAAACAGTACATATCATCACACATAAGAAGCACACATGAACACCATGATATAAGGTGGAAACCCAATGTGGGTGAAAACCACCTGCTGCAATTCATCTCTTTCTTCCTTTAATAAGAAACTTCTTTTACAGTGTACTGGTGTAGTCCTTTACCAGCACGCAGGCTTCAACTTGCAGAGGGCTACAACCCTCTCTCATTTTCCAACTACTTCTGGAAGGGAGTTACAACCCCCTTAGCTCTTGTACTAGCTGATATACTAGTACGTAGGTGCTGACCTACAAAAGGCTACAACCTTCTCTTTCTTCCAGGGACCACATTTCATTATTTTCAGACTGGATCCATAAGTACAATACAATCACTGCTGCAATACAATCATCAAATTATACTTGCATCATAAATCTCTAAATCACCCAATACTGAATCACTGAAACCCTGTCATCAAAACACAGAAACATAAACTAGAGCCCAAAACTCTGCAACAACCACTAGAATCAACAGAAACCTGAAACACCAAATCTCATAATGCATACTCTACTTGACTATATCAAAACCGCGTGTATACGCGCTTTCACCAGAGACAACCCGCGTACAGATCTAAAGATAATTACTTATACCTTTGCTGTCATATCCAACCCGCGCCAAGCATCACAAACCAATAACCAACAATACTAGATCTTCCCACTTCGTCAGACATCCATTCCTTGCTCCTAACTTTTGCCTAATGATCTTCTCCTTATATAGGTTAGGCTTCTCTCAATACCATGGTCCAAAACCATGTAGAAACAATACCATGGACCCAATACTTGGGATGGTCCACAACCATAGGTTCAAATACCAAGGACTAAATACCACGGACCAAAACATAAGTTTTCTCACATGTACGCGCTTTTCCTTGCGTGAAAGTGCATGTATACACATACGTGTCTTCGGAACGTGTAACCCGCGTGTATACACTGCTTTGTCATAATGAACCTACGTATATCTCTTTCTTGACCTGTTGTACGAAGATTTGTCCTCTAATTAAGTTGCCATCACCTGTATCAAACCTCTGAGTGAGTTGCCATCAAGGACAACACCTGTATCATAATGCCAACATCGCAAAGACATGATTTCCTCCATATTTTCTGAACAGAAAATATGATTATCATTAATCATAAAAAAATGCTACATGCTTATATTCATCGTTTCTAAATTTTGCCTCATGATAGTCAAAATCGTCGGCATGGTGGTGGAGAGTGGGTGGATACTGCTGCATGGAGAGGCAGCTTTGCCAATTTTGCGTTTCTAGAGCAGTTTAATGGTGATGGAGCATCTTTCACAAATTCGTTATGCGGCCTAGATTGTTCGGTCATCTGTCGACTGTGTAAATTCGTGATGCCATGGACGCACTCTTTGTTCATTTTTGAATGTTTTATTGTTTATATGTTTTTGTTTTTATTTTTATGATTTGTTTTTATTTTGTTGTTTTAATTATTTGTTTTTATTTTGTTAATTATTATTATTTTTTTAATTGTTTTGTGTTGTTTTATTTTAGTGAATGTTTTTTTTTTTTAAAATGAAATTGTATCTTATCTTAGAAAAAGTGTTAGTTCAAAATCAAAATTTTTAATTTTTAATTTTTATTTTTAAAGTCTAAAAAAATGAAAGTAACCTATCTTTACAAAAACAAAAATGGTTTGTTTTAATTTTTAATTTTTATTTATTTATTTTTAAATCAATGAAAAACTAAAATTTAGAAAGAACTAAACTTTCTCTAGACTTTTTTTTTTTTTTAACAAATGGACACAATGATTTGCATATTGAAAGATGTTTTTGATCAAGCATATTGCAAAACATTTAAATCATCCCTATTTTCTGATCCTCACGGTCACACTAAGCACGGAGGAGAGCATACTTATTCTAGGTAAAAGCAAAATTGAAAATGAAAGCAAAAACTAAAAATGAAAGTCTACCTACTATATACTAATTAAAAAAAATTAGTTACGTGTAATTAAACTTCCAATGAAGCCATTCATGTAGCAGTAACAACAATATATCCAGTAGCAATTTTTTAAATGATGGATGAAAATATTCGAAAGTGAATGAGTCTAGTTGCTGTAACTACAAATCAACTAAAAAATAAGAAGATGAACCTAATCTAGTACTTACCTGGAACCATTGTTCGATAAAGTTTTGATAAGCACAGTTTCTCTCACTTAGATCATGTTGTAACTCCTGTTCTTCTTCTCCATTCTGTTGTTCTTCTTCCTCGATCTCCTGTTCAAATGATTGTTCACCGTCAGATATGCAAGATTCTTCAGATGTTGAATCTTCGTTTGTTTCTTGGGGAGTAGTTGAACCTTTGAAGAAGAGATCCCGACTTTTGCTAGGATCTGAGTGAGTAGTTCCAAGCTGAAACTCATTATTAAACCATGTTGAAAGAGATTCTAAAAACAAAAAAAATCAGCACACTAAAAATTGAATTAAAAACAAAAGAACCATAGAAATAATCTTGAATTCAATACTCAATTAAACCCTCTTACAAGGACTGCTCATTAATTGAGTAATCGAATGATTCAATTACAACCATGAACCATGAATTCGTCAAACACTCTTCACAGTTGCGAAAATCAAACACACTTGTAGAAATTGAAATTCACACTTGCATAAATGTAAACACACCTTACATGCCCTAATCCATAAGAGGTCGAGCCCTTTACGGTAACTCGAAAGTGATGCGTAGGTTGTTCCCCACGTCTTACCGCATTAACACCTCAGAGTTAGGAACATGTATAAACACACTTGCATGAAAAATCAAACTAAACTTCAATCCATCGTGCCTCCCCGGCAACGACGCCAAAATGTTGGGTGAAAATATGTTCGTTTAATTCTGTTGTAGTACTTTCCCAACTATTTAATTTGTCAATCTGAGGTTCGTAGACTTACGAGACACATGCACTATATATGCAGGACCGAAGTGGAACTAATTTAATCTAAATTACTGAAATCAAATTAATCTAGGAAGGCATTGAAACACTAACTAGGAAAGCAGGAAATTGCATAAGGGAAAAGATATACAACATGTGAAGAATTTGAATGACAAACAACATATGTGAGCTCACAACAATAAATATATCTTAAATCATATTACAAGAACCAAATAACAAATCATATAAAAGAATATGAATGAAAGCTAAGAATCCCCTTCTCCTAATTAAAAAACTATCTCTTAAAGCTAATCTCCATTCTCCATTATTCATTATTATTAAAATGAAGAGAGAGCACTCTCTTATATACATGAGGAAGATAACCATCTCATAATTACATATCCAATATTCTCTCAAGCAATCTCAACTACTTTCCATTATTACAAAATATGATCCCTTTGAATCCTCCACAAATCTCTCACATATCTTGGATAAGATATGCCAACCAAATCCTCCATGATCTTCTCCTTAGGAATAGGCTTGCATAATTAATTCTCTTGGAGAAGATATTTGAGAAGATATTTGAGAAGTCTCTTGGAATTAATTCTTCACATATTTCCTACACATCACAAAACTCACATATTCTTGAGATATATATAAAAATATGTACATTTTCTAATATTAATCATAAATTCACTTGTAATACAAAAATGAATAAAATGGAAAATAAGAAGGTGAAACCCAAATGTATTTATGAAAATGATATGATAAAGGGTTAATGGGATGATGAAATGTAAGGAATAGTGAAGAAAAAGGTGGATGAAAATATGACATTTCTGAGTCCCAATAAGGAGTAACAGGTTATATTGATAAATTCGGGGTAGCATGAGATTCTACAGACTCAGGTGGGGAAGAGACTTCATGAAATTGAACATCCCTTCTGATTATGACACTTTCATTAGAAGGATCAAACAACCTGTAAGCCTTGGAATTCTCATCATAACCAATGAAGATACACTTGTGAGATTTGGCTTCTAACTTTTTCCATTTTTCATCAGGAATATGAGCCTAACATTCACAACCCAACACCTTAAAATCACTAATATCTATTTTACGTCCATTCTATTTTTCCTTAGGGGTAACATGCTTAAAAACTTTAGTAGGAACTCTATTTAAAATAAAATTAGCACAACAGATGACTTCAACCCAAAAGTTCTTATGCAATCCTTTAAAATAAAGCATACATCTAGCCATTTCAACTAAAGTTTTGTTTTTCCTTTCAACAACACCATTTTGTTGAGGTGTGTAAGGAATAGTATTTTGATGTTGAATACCATGTTTATATAAATATGCATGAAATTCTTGCTTCACAAATTCCCCTCCATTATCAGATCGCAAGGTTTTAATACTCTTACGAGATGCATTTTCAACCATGGATTTAAATTATTGAAACTTTACAAATGTCTCACTTTTATTTTTCAAAAAATAAACCTAAGGTTTTCTACTAAATTCATAAATAAATGTAAGAAAATAGATTGCATGAGATATTGAAGGAACTTCAAGAGGACCAGAGATATCACTATGAATTAAATGCAAAGGTTCTTTAGCATGCTAGGCTTTACCTTTATAAAACATTTCTATATGATGTTTACCAAGAACACATCCTTCACAAACACTAGTAGTAGAAGAAATAACAAGAAAACCATGAACCATTTTAGTTAGCATTTGCATTTTATCATAATTAAAGTGACCCAATATTTCATGCCATAATTGACTTGGTTCATCAGCATGAGAAACATAGGAATAAAAGTGTTGTATCTTAGTTGAAATAAAACCAACAAATTTATATAAACCAACTATATGATGAACAGGACGAGAAGAGACTACTTTGTAATTTCGGTTGATATATTTAAGAACATATTTATCAGACCAAGCTTCAAATTTAAAACCTTTCCAACATGCACGATAAATATAAAGTAAGTGAATGGGCATATTTTGAACATGAAAAACATCTTCCAATTGACCATTAGCAACATTAATATTACCAGAACCAATTACAGAAAGTTGTTTGCCATCACCAATAGAAACTTTTTGAGATGAGTGCTTATTAGTGTCATAAGATGTAAATAAAGAAACATTACTAGTCATATGTTTAGAAGCACTAGAATCCATTATCCATTCCACATTAGAAGAAGAATTACTAGACGAAACAATAGATGCACATAAAGCTACTTGAGATTCATTAGAATTTTTCTTGCTATCTTTAGCCATTAAACATTTCTCTTTAAAGCAATTCTTTTTAGAATGGTTAGTTTTACCACAATTCTTACAAGTATCATACACTTTCTTCCTATTACTAGTTTCATGATGTGCATGAGAAGCATGACCATTATTATTAGTATGATTAGAAGTGTGAGAATAAGAACCTTTAGCATTATTAAAACTTTTGTGAGGATTCTTATTATGTGCCATAAGAGATTTATTAGGTGAGACGTGTCCTGAAGTAATCAACCTTTCTTGATCATATATCAACCCTTTATAGAAATCATTAAAACTAGGCTTTTTGGTACTTTGAGACAATTCAACAGCCCTATTCCTAGTTTGGATGAACATGTCAAAACAAGATGACATTTTTTGTTCTACAAGAATGATAAGAGTAGTGTTTGTATTCTTGTAATATTTACCACAATTATTTAACTCTGCATTTAAGGTTTTCAATTGAGCAAGATATAATTATAGTTTATCAAAATTAGTAGGATCTAGCTCATGAATCTTCTTTTCAAGGTAATAGGAAGAAACCTCATCAGATTTATCAAATAAAGAAGCAAGAATTATCCATACCTCAACCAGCCTATCTTCTACCTCAATACTTATCTGAAGACTATCTAAAACCATTCGACGAATGAGCCCTCTTACTTCATCACACTTTTCTTCCCATTTAATGAAGGCTTGAGTATCTGTAGGTTTCTTTTGTTCACCATTAACCAACCTACATAGATTCTTACTCTTGAGAACATCAATCATTTTCCTTTTCCATGCAAGATTGTTAGAACCGACAAGTTCATGAATAGAAGCTACTTCTGAAGTCATAATGGTAGAAATTTTGACAACAAATATAAACCAAAATGTAAAAGGTGGATAGAAAACTGTAAATTTCTGTAGTTCGTTCTGTCGTCACCAGAAAACCTAAACAATTTGTCAATCATAAATCAACGATATTTTTTCTTCTGGTACTCCATTTGGGTTGATGTTTTTTTTGAAATTGGGTAGCTCGGTGAGAGGAACCCAAGTATTAACTATGTTCTGGGAAATTCTGCACGAAAGGTAACAGATCTGAGAAAAAATGTTGGGTGGAAAAATAAAATATACTCAATAATGCTCCAAATGCTTATTATAACCAGTTTTTGGAAATGGTGCAACCACTCTTTATCCGCTTATGTAGCCAAAATTTTGATCTCAATCCTTGGTCTGCCAATCTTCTACCCTGCAAAAAAGGGTCCAAAAAACTAGATGAAAATCATAGATCTTACAACCAGAATATAGATCTCCTTGGGGAGAATCCAAAAACCATATAGATCTTACAGAAAAAATAATCAAGAGCCCCTTCCCAAAAAAAAACTACAAAAAACTACATAACAAAGTTAGGGTTATAAGAAAAAAATCAAATATGTATAATCATGCCCAGATTTGAAGAGAATCCTAATGGAAACGAGATAGAAAGAAAATATACAAAAAATAATGAGTGTCCATGTAACAAAAAAGGAAGATACACGTTGATAGTTAAATTCAAAGAAGATATTAGATCATAGTAGCCATGGCTTTGATACCATGTTAGAATATTAGATCTACTAAACTAGCTATCTAAGAAGCCAACAATATATCAACATTAAAATAAGAACATAAAGAGAACAAGGAAAAATAATACAACATATATATGTGGTTCACCCAATTGGGCTACATCCACGGGAAGGTTGTCTTCCATTATCTCCAAAAATATCCTACAGTCTTACAAAAAGAGAAACTAAAAATAACATGATACAAAAAGAGAAACTAAAAATAACATGATACAAAAAGAGAAACTAAAAATAACATGATACAAATAGCAGTATGTTGTCAGCACAAGATAAGATGTGATGGTATAAAAAAATGGTATCTACCTTAAGGGGCTCCCTTAACCCTATTATATACCCAAAGATGTGGAGGAATTACTCTCACATATTAAATGTGGGATAATATAATTCTCCAAAATAACACCTTTTTATATATAAGTGGATACAAGAGTATATTGTGCCATAATAAATATGGGATATAATGTATTACTCTTTTACATAAGATTGTGGTAAACTTCCAACATAATACAAAGACATTATTACCTTCCAAGGAATACAATATATTCCAACAACTTCATTACACGTGTCGTCTTAAGGAAATCATGAAATTCTATAGATTGACCATCCTAGCTCTCATGGTAACATTACCCAATGAGATTTGAAATCATCCCTTTTGGATGCTCGAGGATTATGGATCCCTCTGAGCTGGAGCTTGGTTCCCTTTGTGAAAAATATCAGATATAGTGATGCTTGAACCTGTCATGTGTCAAGTTCAATACTTTCCCATGTTGAGCTATCTCACTCACACTACCTCACGGTTGATCATGCCAGCAACAATTTTCTCTACCCTAGAATATCATGGAAGATATCTGAGCTATTCACAAATAGAAGTGCATTCTTGTAAAAATCGGTATCAACATTATTGTACTCATCAAGAATATAGTAGTGTGTGTCCATGATCTACACATAACCCTTATCTATCTGGTACAACTGCAAAGACTGAATCATTTGAATGTTGGCTCATTATGGGATCCATCCAATCTCTGTTTGAAGTAGAGTTTTCTTTGAGCAATGCAAAACTTCTAACATCATACTACAAAACATTAGCTTCTAAAGAATAACAAACTGACAACTTTTAAATAATGAAAATTACAATATAAATATAGGAAAAAGTATCATCTCTCTTGCTCAAGTTCTTGTTTTCCCATCTTTCATAGGAGATCGATGTCGGCAGTTATTACATAGACTGACACATTCTTTATCATAATTTTTTGCCTCTTTTACATAATTTAAGGAAAAAATTATTGTTAAAATTAGATTTTAATTTTCATGCTTGAAAAAGGTGATAGACAGACTCACATTTGCGCAGCTAGTTTATCAGCATTTGCTAGCAACTTAATGTGTTGTGAAGATCAATGAGATAGATAAATCCAAACAATGTGCTTCTACAGTTATAACAACTCTTAATTCTGTTAACACATATGTTGAATGGGATCGTATATCAACACTGGGAATCTCTAGTTTGATTGAAGTGTAAGTTGCAACCTTATCATACTTGATCTCATAAATTGATTTATCTCTTCCTATATTATCATTGTAAGAGTGTAAAAGGCTCTATCATAAGGTTAAATTTTGTTCATTTGAAATAGTTGTGGCATTTGATTCTACTACCACCAATATATTTCAAATCCTCATGTGTGCAACAGAAGGATTCATCAGTCCATCACTTCCTTGGACTAGTAATATTAGTAATATTAATAAGATTGAATTTGACTTTGTTGAATATTTATGTGAAACTATGGTTGCAATTGGCTACAATCATCAATCTAAGTGTACCAAGCATGAAATCATGAGACTCGTGCTTATCCAACTCAAAGACTAGAAGAGGCTCTACGTATTCTCCTTTAAGAATATCATGGATAAGCTTACTTTACATTCATCTGAAAATACTAATAACAGGAGCTAGAATATCATCACCGTAGTGTAGAAGCATCTTGATTTCAAATTTCCTTCCAATCATGGGGGAACTCTTCAGTATCAATGTTTAAAATTAAGTCCTTATATTTGTTTGATGTATATATTGAGTTCTGAGCATGAGAAAGAGCATGAATTAACACCATAAAATATACTTGAATAATGTGTAGCACCCTACTCAATTTAATCTTCCATACTGTTTTGAATTGTCTCAATTACATGGCCTTCTTGGGTCCTCCTTTAGTCATCCTCCCAATGAATTGAAGATTTTGAGTCTCTTCCACTCTGACTGGTGAATTCTTCTCCAGGACAAAGTCATCCCACAATGTTTCAAAAGTGGGAAACTTCACACACACACGTTTTCCCCACACAAAGGTAAGTCAAGATGTTGAGAATCCATTTAGAGTTATCTAAACTAACTCATCTTCGTAAACCTTGTTTCCTATGTTTGTAAGTTGATGTCTCAACTTGGTGATCTTCATTGGATAGCTTGCTATTGTATTAGCATTTCTAATGTAGTGACTAATGAGATTTTTCTTCAAAAGCATCTCGTCGGATTTGTTCACATTTTGATACAAAGTGACTAAGGCATCATGCATATTATTTCTTTCCTTCTTCTATGTGATGAGAGGGATCAAGTGGTCCTTGATTGAAACAAGGACAATTTTATTCTTTTCAGCCACTTTCTTATTGTGCTCAACCAACCGAATGGACGGAAATCTCACCCTTGAACTTCCCAAAGGTCTAAGTACCTATCTTGGGGGTATATCAACTTCAAGTACTGAAGCAAGGGCATTGCACACAATCAAAGCTTTTGACAACTCTGTAGCATGATGTCAACACCACCCCTTAATGACAATTTCATGCAACCAACAAAAATATTGCAACTTGTGTTGTAAAAATTCTAGAGATATCTGTTGGAAATACTGAGAGAGGGGTGAATCAATATTTCTTATTATTATTATTTTTTTTTAATTGTTCTAGTGATTGCCAAAAACATATATAGATATGTGTATGTATACACAGAACACAGAAATCAACAACTGAAATTAATGCTTTTATTAAAACTCAAAATAGTGCAATGAAATAAATACAATATAAGTATAAATCTGATTGTGAATAGTTCCCAAGCTCCAACTTGGACTTTAGTGAGGCTCCAACACCCAGAGCACCAACTTTGTTTTTGTAGTGGTTCTGCACTTAGGAGCACCTACCCCCAATGACTTCAGTCCAGTTCAGTTCTGAGGCTCCAACATCTTGGGCTCCAACCCAACCTTGGTATAAATAGGTATGCTATTGCACACTATTCAGCTGAGATTGTCTCACTCCTGCTCT
>APFE031694550.1:0-39647 GCA_000404065.3 Pinus taeda
TCATAAATATAAAATTTAAATTTCTATATTTTAAAAAATTGTAGTGAGATGTAATTTTTACATTACGATATATTTTTTTATGTCAAATGTATATTTTACATTTGACAGTAAGAAAATGTAAGATCTCACTCATCTAATTAATTAATATATTTTGGCTTTTGTCTTTTTGTATCCTTCTTATCACGTGGACATGAATGGTTAGGTGTCTAAGGTCCTTTGCAGATAAAACATAGTCCTTTATTTTTTAGTTCATTCTTGCTCTAGGTTTTACTACCTTTGTTCTTTCTTCCTCCATTAATTGTTTTAAGCTACTTCTTAGTTAGCACTTTTCTAAGAAATTTTATGTTTTGCATGACCAACTTCTCCACTAGATCATAGGCAATTGGTGATACAATCAGTTCCTTCCTCCAAATGGTCAATAGTTTGGATCTTAATCTCTTGCAGATGTCAACATCTCCTTCTCGGAACAAGGACACAATATTTTGCATTCTTGTTTTCACATGGTCTAAATGAATTGATATAATGCTAGTGAAAAAGGTTCGGTGAAACTGAAAGATTAAGTCTTCACATTTCAGATTCAGCATGAATGTGCCAAAGACGAACTCTGCTATGAGTTCTAAGATTTTGCGCCACTTCTAAAAGGTAGGAAGCATGATCATATTTAAACCTTGAACGGATTCTACTATCCGCTGCAATATCTCCCTCGTGGTATAATTATTGTAACACAGTAATGGCAATGTTAAAGCTATGATCATGCTGAGACAAGAAGCAATTGTGAGCATGACCTCTTCACAAGGATGTTTCCAAATTTTGGGTTGTATCAATGCAAGCATTGATGGCTTGAGAGTCCAATTGACTTTCTTCCACTCTGGTTGCCTCACCTTGGATAGACATGTTTCTAATTCCTCCAACTTATGTAGGTCTATGACTAACTTTGTTTGTTGCATTCAAATCCAAGTTCAAAGAGCTTAGCTCCTCTTTCCTATCCTTGATTTGCTTCCCATGGGTGCTTTTACTACAAAATGGCATAAACTCTTCTCAAAAAAGGTCTGCTTCTTTGACCATATGTTTTCTCTATTTCATCAATAAGTTTTTGGGTGATCTAAAGACTCTTCAAGACCTGTTTTCCCACACTAGATATTATACGATACCTACGCAAGATGCAAGAATATTGTAATATTCCTTAGGAGAAATAAGTTATCTCTTTGCTGAACAAATTAAAAACAACCAAAAATAAAATTCCCCCTTAAGACATAATGATTGATTATTTTAATGCCCAAAATATTTCTCCACACCTATTTCTCCAACACACATATTTTTGTTTGTTTGTTTTTTAACCCACAACTATGCACACTAGGATAACTTATAATACGTCACCTATAACTTATTTCATCCTCCAACTGATAGGAACACGACTGATCTTGACCTTTCACATCAGCTTGGTCTTGCAATTTTATGGTCTGCAAAATTTCTGGCTCAGTTGGAATCCTTGCAACCAATGATACTAGGATAGAATTAATATCCAATGATTCAATTTGATTGGAGATTCTACTAACAAACTGAAGGAATTGACCCTATGTGCACATCCCACTTGGCCTTTTAAATTGCAATGAACTTGTTGCTGTATGAATAGTGACTTCAAGAATTTGCAACCACAACAACAAATTAATTAAAATTCCAGCGTTTAGAGGGATATGGCTACACAACTCTATGTACTTAAGATATAGCTCACTGACCTTAATAGAAGATTGGCCTCAATGAAAATAAAGAGCATCGACCTCCGTTATCTACATAGGCATTCTTGCACGACTTATGCATGGAATCGTCATTAGATAAAGAGATGACCTCTTGACCTTCCTATTGATACTGCGAGCTCCTTGTGATCCAGGTGGTGCGCAGAGGGAATGAATGGTTGAAAAATATTCATCCCTTGACTGGTCGTCCTTCAAATTCTGGGGAGCCATAGCTACCTGCCACTTCACACAAAATATGGCCTATCAACGCTTTAACTCTGATTGAACCACAACCTCTAATGTTCCCACTGTGAAAATATATAATACTCTCGACCTTTGCAAATATATGACTCCTCAACTTCGTAGTGACTTCTAACAATTAGTGGATTGGATGTGATCATTCTTGACCCATTGTATGAATCAAGTGTTGTTGTACTTTTTCCTTTTGGTCCTCCTATCCCTACGCAAATGTGCCTTACAGCCTTAAATTATTGTTCTCTTGGAAATACACAAAGTTTCTCGCATGTTGATGCTACTATGAGTGTAATGACAATGTAATATCTCCCTGACCTTGAGAAGAGAGAATGATCAACTTGCCTTGGGAGATATACAATAGGTCAGTTCCCTTTGTGGAGCGATTAAGATTTCAACAATTCACAACCTTATGCAATATGATGGAATCCTTAACCTCTCAAAGGAAATAGCCTTGCCCCAAATAACCCCAGGAAAATGAATGTCTCAATTTTTGTTGTTGTTGTTTTTTTATTTGTTTTTAATTGAAAAATCCTCGGCTCCAACATATATCAACATTTTTTCTTCTAATTTGTAGTAGGAAAACTTTTAAAAGAGACCAAATAGGGTGATATTAAATACCACTAAAGATGGAAATGTTGGCTAGAGTGAGAATAAATACCAGCGAAGTTCCCTGCATAAAATGCTCAGGATGGTTGGATGCACAACTCTGACACCATTGTAAGATCCCAAACCAATAATTAATCAATATATTTATCACTTTTGAGTGTTATAGTAAAATATTTTCAACAAAACACCAAACACCGAGGGATATAAAAAGAAAAATGAAGGCACTTATTTAATATAATACATGCGAGATTGATAACATAGAAACCCTTGCAAATGTCATGCAAGCCTTCCCATTAAATGAGAAATCAAGACATTGAAACACAATCGTGGACCATGTATGGATTCACTACACAAATCACACCCACTGGGTGTTCGTAAATTGGAACTTGGCACCCCAAGTTCTCAAGAAAAACATAATAAGATAGATAAACTATCCATGATTCAAATGCCTAGCTCCTATCCCTTTTAATATGCTTGATGGACTCTCTATAAACCTTATTTTATTTTATTATTTTCCCTCGAACATGGGCAGGTCCCATGGGAAAACACCATATGTAGATTCCATCCATTTTGACCATATAAAGAAAAGGAAATATTTTGGAAAATTACAAAATTTTAAGTGAATACAAAATATGTAAAAACTCTAATATAAAGTTTAAATCTTATATAGATAGATGATTATCTTTAGTTATGAAATATCAATATTTTTTTTCTTAGAGAAGGGCACTCACACTTACACAAAAATGATGTTAGAAAAAACACAATGGGGTCCCTTGGGACATGTTCATGTTTTTAGAAAATCTTGTATGTAGTTGTGAGTTCGCATCCTCAACATTCATTAAATTGGGAAGAGGTTGTTGACTTACAACCAATCACTAGTACAAAATGAATAACTAGTTACTAAAAAAATGACTAAAAATTGCATATAAATGACTATTTTTCAGTCAGTGACCAATAGTAGCTAATTTATAGTATCTTATAACGTGACCAAATTTTATTCGTTTTTAGCTTAGTCGTTAATTGGTTGTCTGAATTTCATTATATAGTAGTATATTTAGCCATAATTTTGGTCGCTAATTTAGCCATTGATTTAGTCATTAATTGCCACAATTAATGACCAAATATACAACAAAATATATTACTAAATGTTCAGCTGAGAAAACCAATTAATGACTAAAGAAATATGACCAAAATGTTGGTCGTGTTATAAGATACTGTAAATTAGCTACTGATAGTCATATATATGCAAATTTTAGTCATCGTTTGAAACCAATTAATGGCCAAATAAATATGAATAATTTTTGGTCATGTTATAAGATACAATAAATTAGCTACTAATAGTCGTATATATACAAAACTTAGTCGTCATTTGTAATCACAAATTTATCATTTATCTTCTTTTTATAGTTTCATATTCATTATATAAATATCTACTTTAGTGGTTTATAGTTGTTTCATTTACTTTCGTTAACAACTATTACAAGAAACTAATTTAGTTGTGTATTCATTTTATTTTTGATCATTATTAATCACCATAAAATACTAATTTAGTAGTTTTAGATTGATTTTATGCGTTCATTATTAATTAACATAAATTAATTAGTATGATTTTGCAACTAAATTTTTAGAAAAATGTCATACAATGTACATGTTCATCTAATATGAAAACACAAAGTTACAAATGTTAATTATAACACTAGATGTTAATTAATTAGCAATTTTTTTTTATGATTTTTGAAATATTTATAATGTGAAATCCGTTATGAAGCAAAGTGTTTTGATGTATATCAATATTTACCAACCATCTAATATATTTACCTTGTAATTATCTATATTTTAGAGCAATTAGTCAAATAAATTTTAAATGTATTAATATATTCAAAAAAAACAAACAGACAAATAAACAAACTTACTTTACATATTAAATTTATACAAATTTCATAATTCAAATTTATCATTTTAACAAATTTGATTAAATTTTAAACCAAACTCATGTAGAAAAAATTAAAATTGAAAATGTAAAACCTTTAAATTTCTCACTTCAGTAACACTCATTCCAATACAAATGATTTCTAAATTTATTTTTATAAAGAGAATATATCTTATTTTTGTTATCCATTTCTAAAGTTAGTTTTAATTTCTTCAATAATTCAGAAGGAAATTTAAAACCATTAATTTTAAAAGGAAAAGAAGTTTGTAATTTAATATATAAAATAAATACCTATATTTTATAGTATATTAAAATAATTTAAATTAAAATATATATAATTTAATTTCAGATTCAAAAACTTTTAAATTTATTAATTATAAAACTAGAAAAACAAAAGTTGAAATACAAATTTTGGTGATACTTAAATATTTTTGAGTTAAAATGAATTTATGTTGATATATATCATATAATTTATAATTATTATCATTTTGAATTGATAAATTAACACAATTATATTAGAAAATGCCCAAGGCACCATTCTCCTTCATTTATATGTCATTTAGCATAATTTAAATAAGGCCTATTGAAAGCTATATCATGGCCCATAAATAAAAATGACTTGCATTCATCAATAACATTGTATAGCGTTTTTTTAATTGTCGTGCACAATTCTTTATTGTTAGAAGTGATCATGATTCACATGTTATTGTTCTAGTTATAATGAGGTCCAACCTGCATAATTGAGTTTAGGTACTGTTTAATTCTTTTATAAATATCACATGTTTGATTGTTCTTGCATGTAAGAATATTTATGGAAAATGATTATATACAAGTTATAATTATGATGTAAACCACAAATATATCAATCCAAACAATATTGTGGTCCAACAAAAACAATAAATCTATCGATCCAAACACTTTTCAAGATATGTTTATTAACAACCAAAATATTGAGCTTCTTGACTAAACACGCCCTTTTGGCATTCTCTATGCCATATACTCATAAATCCCATAATACATTGCATTTATTGATATCGGGTCAAAGCAATTCTCTTTAGTTGAGGTCTTTATAGTCCCTTCATCAAATTACTCACCAACGTGCTCATTTTGGGATGAAACTTATTAGAAGCCAAGATAGTGGTATGATAGTGGTTAAGAAAATATATGTGACCCATTCCAAGCATACACATCTTATGCCACAAATTTGACAAGAAACCCTTGGGAAATATCACTAATAACTTACGTCGCAACATCAACTCGCAGTGTTCCCATAGTATGTCCATAACCTGTTATGGTTTTGCTTCAATGGGCTTAATGGACAATGAGGAAATTGAATATTGAAACAAAACGATTTCAACTAGTCTAACCGCTCGACATAAATTCAATCAATATTTGGTAAATAATTTTTTAATAAATTATAATGTCAACCATATTTTGATTATAACATCAACCATGTTTCATTCATTATTGTTTAATAATTTAAAGATATTAGAAGATTAAAAAGACAAAAAAACTATTCATATATCTTTTATATTATCTATTAGATAAAATTTGATATTGCAAAGCTATATTCATTGATCAATTATGATATTACATATATACAAGAAGTGGTGTCTCAAGATAGGGAAACTATCTTGGACATATAATCAGTTGGTTGAGAGAATATCTCAACCACGCACCAAACTAGGGAAATTACTCATATAGAATAGAAATAGACTCTTTACATAGAAAGTACGAACTGAGACAAGTGGAATTACATTTTCCAACACTCCCCCTTAATGACTACTTGTCTCGATATTAATTTGCAAGATCTACATCTGATCTAGTGTGGTAATTACACCTTGTACCTTGTTCATGAAATTGTCGATGTCCATATAAAGGAACAACCATCTACGAGAATGCATGGGTTCCAAACCGCTACAATCGCCAGTCTACTAGGAAGTCCTTCACATACATGGTTCATCCAACCTCTTGATGAACTCCCCTAAATATTAAATTTCACCAAATGGAGTCTAAAACCAATACGGCCCACCCAAGTGTATCCATCCCACATGACAAACTCTTCCAGGGTGTTAAAACTCTCTAACAGAGGGAACACATAACAAAGGTTACGCATGCCTCTCTGGGTCTTACAACAGGTACATAAAACATTTCAAGGACCACAACTAACCATTACAAAATAATATATGACATGTAGATTTGCTCTAATTACAATATGTGACTCATACTACACCATGAGTCTGTTCCACATACTCACACTAATTCACACAAACTCGATTGTCCATCATCCTCCTATCTCTGATGCAACTCCTCTAATGCCATCTTCACTGTCATGGCTTCATTATATCTCATGGTTAATCATTCTTGAAAATAAATTTGTTTAATTTTGGAATGGCCAATTCCAACATAGATTCAAACTCATGACAATTGTTGGCTAGACTAATTGTCACTAAACATCAAATTTTTAACCATATCTACAATATTTATGCATTTACATCATCCACACCCAGCATACACAAGAGATTAATGTAAATCAAAACAATTTCACAGATCCAATAGCAAGTATGTTCCTCCAAAGCTAAAATGCACGAAGCTCCATAAAAGAGTTGTGATCCATCATCGTTGCACCATCAAACCACTCACGAACTCTTTGCATTCACCGCTGGAAATTTGTGTGTCTTTGAAGTTAGGGGAGACTACCTTATGACATTACAACAAACATCGTGATCATAACTGGGATCACTCATATTTTCTATCAAAAAATCTATGTCCCGTTTCAAGAGCGATAGCTTCAATCCCAACATGCTTTTGCTAACGTCAAGAATGTAACAAGATCTATTGGCATACAACACCCTGGATTTATAACCATATTTCTCTCACAGTTTTCTCATAAAATTTGATACCACCTTTTCCTTAAGACCCAGAATATGTTGTAACAAAATACAATGATGCTCTAGTTTATAGTGGCACAATAATACCATAGACACTTTGCACATAGACAAATAGCACAGGTGAGACTAGACACGACCCTTGACTCAACACATCATCGCTTCACACCACACCACATTACAAGGTTGCCGAGTATGAATTGATCCACCGATTCTCATCAAGTTCATTATAACGACCCACGGCGGGGGCGGATAACCACATGTCAACCCACTAGACTGCACTCTTCCACTGCGCTACCATGAATCCTACTGTGTTTCAAGGTGAGTTAGATTGGAATGAATAAAGCGTGGGATGAACAAAGGCAACAAGTAGCAGGATTACAAACTTCGAATACAACCTTCACAAATTCCATGACCACCGCCACCGACATGCTTCGATCCACACAAATGCACCCTCAAACACACATATCTGTAATCCAAAATCTACTCAGCACACACTACAGGATTGACCGATCTCTTGCCTCCTGCTCAGATCTCACTCTCCAACTGGCAGACACACCATGGTTTTCAATCTGCCTCTCCAACTCTACCAAAATTCTCTGATTTTCCAACATGATCCGAGTTCACCACGATCTAGTTCTGCCCTCCATAGGTCATGTAGCCTCGCACGAAGCCCACCAAATGCGAAGAAGGCAGCACCCAACATCCACACTATTGGTGTCCAGGTATGAAAAGTTTACTCACACCTTTTCCTTCATTAATGTATCAATCTGGGTGCGTATTCTTTTCAAGGCAACACGCAAGGTATATGCAGGGGCAAGGTTACAATCTGTTATTGACCAAGGGTTCGTGATTACCAAATCAAAGCATTGTTGAAATAGAAATAGAAATTCAACTTCAGAACTTAAAAAGGTATTCACAGTGATCTAAAGAATCTACAACAACAATCAAGAAATAAACACAGCAATACACAATACACACATAACAAGAAAATACGCAGCACCTGATCGAAGAGCGGGCCCAACTCTCTGATCAGGGTTGCGTTACTCACAGTGAATGATAGATCAACAAAAAGGTTTGTATTTTATTAATGAGAACAATGTTGTTACAATACAATGCAGGGTCTAACTGACCCCTGATACAGGAATGACCTGTCTTTCATACAGTACAAATGGGAATATCTCTCCCCAAAACCTGGCAACTATATGCCCAAAGATATACATTAGTTCCATCACAGCACTAGCACCGAGAGAGCCAGAACATGAAAGATCCAAAAATGGGTTGAGAATAACTACGAATCAGTTATGCTGTTTCGTTGTGGTCGATCAGCTGCTATGAATCACGGAACTGCTGCGATATAGCGTGCGGTCAACACCTGTGCTCCATAATCTGCAGTCATAATATGTTTTAGTGGTTCGCATAGGTAAAACCCTCATGACTTTACTTCATTAATTAAATATCCCAAGAGACGATAAAGGGGAATTACCTCATAGTTTTACACATTGAATATATGCGAATGAATAAAAAAGGGATGAAAAGAGGAGTGGAAATGCAGGGAAAAGATAGGCCAATTTGGTGCCCCACATCTCCCCCAACTAGCCTTCTACACAACCTCGTGCAAATCGCCATCTCCACAGGTCTGGGTTGGATAGGCTGTGTGCTTCATGACACTGAGTGAGATCGTATTCCTAGGTCATTTCTGTTCTTGGAACCTTAAACCCTTCTGAGAGAAGAACTTCCTTCCACCAATCATTTGGTACATTATATGCTGGGGTGTAGTGCTCTGCTGGCAACCAAAGGATAGGGTACTAAAATTGAATTCCCATCCACTAGACCCCACATGTTTGGATGCATGCCACATATCTTGGCAGCCTACTGAGTTCTTGTGCAAAATTTGGTGCTCCAAACGGTTCTCTATTCCGGACATCTGTGGGTGACATCATCCACCTTTTCTGACAACTATCCAGGGCCTCTACTTGAATCATGACCGATTGTTTGACACTGAGATTGATACACCACTTTTGTGTCCTCAGCGTCTGTTCCTTATTTCCCATAATTTCTAAAAATGTATTGTGCTTATTGTACATAGTCACTGATCTCTCGGGTTCTCCTCTTACCATAAAAGGCTTCGTGGCCTAATTTGACTCGAACGTGTCAGAAGCCTTTTGCCAGCTTATCTGATTAAAAGTGTAAGAGGTGAGGGCCCTTAAATGAATGTCCCCCACATATGGAACTGGATTAAATTCTCTCTCAACACGCAAGAGATACCCAGGCATGTAAAGCTCACACATCAAATGCTAAGTTGGCACATCATGGGCTCTTAATATTCAGAGGAACTGTACACCGTCCTCAATCTCGTGACTAATTTCTTTCTGGATGCTTTCCAAACAGAAGAAAAGAAAGAATTCATGCAAAAATAAAGAGTAACTAGAAGCGGTAGGGTGACATGCCATCACTTCCTGTGCTAAATGGAGCATCTGCTCTTTATCGGTTTTCAACTCTACCACTTGCCTTTCCAACTGTTCCACCTTAAGTTATTGCTTTGCATGCCTCAATCGCATTATATAAATGCACTCCACATATTCGAAGATAGTCATGGATGCTCATTCTTGGGCTTTCTTTGCTTCACTCTGATATCGTGCCACGATGGATTTCCAGGTTTATACCTCAGCCGTTAAAGAAAACTCACAACCTTCAAACAAATATTCTATCGGGTCTACCTAAGTGGCAACAGAGGTTGTTGCCGCTCCATCTATTTGTGTCTGTGCTTCGGTTGCCGTGGTTTTGAGCTTCTTAGCCCACCGCTTGTATTTCTTCACCTGTTTCTTCAACCGGTGCATGTGTTTTCTCAGCCTCTTAACCTCTGTTTTGAGCCACATTGTTTCTTTGAATTGCTATTGATATTTTTACTTCATAGGCAACCTTCGTTGCTCACAAAATTCTACCCATTCTTGTTTCACCACCACCTCATCTAGTATTGTAGCCGGTTCGACAGATGGTGGATTACTCGAGGGAGTATCCAAAGGGTTAATCGACTGGGCTTCTTTGCTTAGTCTCTCTTCACTTATTATAGTGTTGTTGATTTGCTCCACTAGCTCCATGGTCGAGGTTGGTTCTTGAGAGATAGCCTCGGTCGTGGTCCTGGTGGCCCTTTCTATATTGGTCCCTTGCTGCAACACTTCTTCTTCCATCGGTTTCGTGGTCAAGGCTGGTTCTTGTGGAGCAACCTCGACTATCCTCTCTGGTTCATGCTGTTGGTTCTGTTCCAGCCCCTCGGGTTCCATCTCCATTTCCTCTGGTTCCTCTTGATCTATGTATTCATCCTCTGCTCTGGTTCCTTCCTCCATCACTTCCGACTCTTCTTCTCTGGCGGCTCTAGTCGCTGCTATCTCTTACTCTGTAGAATCCCGAAATGTTTCCCATGGGATTTGAAGTCAATCGATTGCATGCATGACTAACAGCTAGACCAAACCATGGTTGGTAATGATTTCCGCCACTTGTTGCGAACGTCGAGCAGAGTGCGCCATAAGCTGGAGGATCCTTAATAGGAAGAAAGACATATTCAATGAGAAGGCTTATGCTTGTGGGAATTGGAGGTGAGCCAATATTCTGAAATGATATTTAAACACGGTGGTATACCTCCCCTCGTAGGCTATGTATCTCATTACAAAACCTGCTACCTCACCCCATGGGTGTGGTAATGAATTCCGGTCGTACCCCTGGCCTTTCTGAACAACATTTTCTCCGGCTTGCAAGAATGCTTCGGGGAACTACGAGAAGGCAGTTCTTCTTGAAAACCATTTCTGCCCCTGCTGGGGTAGCTCGGTGACCTCTGGAATGGTTTCTTCTATAACAGGGATTTCTATCCCCCAGACCAAGAGCTCCCTTCCTCTAAATTGAGTGTGAATTCATTCGCAATAACCTCGTTAAAACCTTGCAATTGGTCGAAATAGACGTTCCACCCTGCATTTTCAAAAACTTGCCATACTTCCTGATTGTTTCGGACCAATGTCGTGCCCTCCAGCTCATGGCGCACAACCAACCCACCCATTTCTGTAGGAACTGGATCAACACAATGGATACAGTCGGTTGGTAGGGGGAGAGTAACAGCAACCCAACTAATGATGACAATAATGTTAGCATGGTGGCCACGGGGTAAAAGAATGGTAATAATGGCTGGTACACCTCGAAAAACATAGCAAATAATGGCAGGGCATGACAATACAGGTGAATGATTATGGTCATTAAATACAATGTATTGGGGAAATGACCAGTAAAGTTCTTGGCATACAATTTAAAATTCCAATGTGTAGGAATCATGATTGCAAAATCGCACAATTTTTGGTTTCCATTCTCATTGGATTTGGTAATGATGTGATATGATTATGATTTTCGGTACGCCATCGTTTATTTATGATGGGACCCCCCCCAACTTAAATGAGGTTGTCTGCGGCATGTACTAGTCTCTTCTTTGGAATATTTTAATTAAATATGTAAGAGTCAATGAAGGCGTACCTAGCGACCTACCTGGCGGTGGAGTAACAACAAAAGTAACCGGTGCAGTAACGGCAATGGTGGAGTAACAACATCGACGGAGTAACAACACGATGGAGTAACAACAGTGGCGGAGTAACAGTAACTTGGGAGTAATAACAACGACAGAGTAACAGAACCGACGGAGTAACAACAACAACGAAGTAACAACACCGATGGAGTAACAATGACGACGGAGTAACAACAACTACAGAGTAACAACACCAATGGAGTAATAACAATTGGCGAAGTAACAGCACTGTCGGAGTAACAACACGGACAGAGTAACAACAACGGTGAAGTAACAACAACGATTATTACTTGAAATGTTTCTTTTTTCCTTTTAGTTATATCAATAATTTTTCTTTTATTATTTTTACTTTTAGAGAACCTTTCAATGCAATTTAACTATAGTTGTAGACAACTTTTCAATGCATCTTAATTATAGATAAATAGATTTTAGTGCAAAAGGTGAATTGTAAATATACTATTTCTCTTCTACTTTACCGAACGAAATGACTTATTTACAATACTTTATTAGATCTTTTAGGAGTCTCATTTTAGACCTTAAGATTCCCCAATGCTAGATTCCTAACCATTTTCAAACAATTTTTAATATAGTTGATTCCTACTAGTAATTGAAAATCATGACCCAAGATCCCAAAAATATTATATTAAGAGAATTTTGAAGTTTAAAATAAATTTGAAAACAAAAAATGCACTATCCAAACCAATTTTACAAAAATCAACTACATTTTAGGACACGACCTCATCCCCTCGAAATAAGTTAGCATTGGTTGAATTAAAAATACCTCATTTTAAATGAAAACCCATAATTTATTGTAATGTTTTAAAAAATGGCTTATAATAAAAAGCTAAAAAAATCTTTTTCTTATAAATATATACAAAATAAAATATTAATATCACTTTAATCCAAAGTCAAATAATAAAATATAATCTACCCTTCATATAAACATGACTTAATATTTAATTTTAATTTTATATTATATATTTAATAATATATATTAATATTAATTATAATATTATATATTTTAAAAAAATATTTCCTCTTTAAATATATATGGAAATTTAGAGTAAGCCATATCATAAAATTCAAATAATAAGATATCATATACCACTGCATCTACCCATGACATGTTATTTTTATTTTTTATAGAAATATACTTTGATTAAATTATATATATATGATTTAATATAAAAGTAAATATTATATATATATATATAATATATATATATAATACTAAATATATTTTTTAAATTACACAAATATTAAATGATTTATATTTTAATGAAGTAAATAAGAAATTAAAAATTTTATATTTTATTTCAAATTTTTAAATTATGTGAAGACAAAAGGAAAAAGCATCAGTTGTTAAGCACATGAATTTTTTCTATTTTTTATTATTTTATTTTTTCTATTTTTTTTTTTTAAGGAATTGTACATGCTTTTTTCCAGTTAACAATTTTTTTTATAGATTTTTAATGCAACTTAATCATAATTATATGGATTGTAGTAAAAAAATGAAATGTAGATATATCTTTTTTCCTATTTATCCTCAAAAAATGATTAATTTAGAATATTTTATTAAAATTTTTAGAAGGCTTATTTTGGATTTCAAAATTTCCTAACCATTTCTAGCTATAGTTGATTCTACCACTAGGCGATCACCTCTCTAATTCGAGAATACCCATATGTGCTACTACGAATTCTTAGATTACTCAAGTAAATCATCCATTTTTGTTGGTGGTTGGTGGTTCTGTGCTAATATGAATTCTTAGATTACTCAAGTAAAACATCGATTTTGTTGGTGGTTCAACTAACTTCTAATTCGAGAATACCCATATGTGCTACTATGAATTCTTAGATTACTCAAGTAAATCATCCATTTTTGTTGGTGGTTGGTGGTTTTGTGCTAATATGAATTCTTAGATTACTCAAGTAAATCATCGATTTTGTTGGTGGTTCAACTAACTTAGATTACTAAGGTAACTGCTCTCAACCTCCATCAAGCTATAGACTCAACCTTCAGATTGTCTTCCCATTAAATTGAATTATTAACTTGTTCCTAGTTGATTTTTCCTAATCAAACTTATTGAGGTTCATTTCTAGTTTTCTTGCACAACCAAATAATTGATTGACTAAACCCTAATCAATTGAGATTACCTATAAAGAGTACAACACCACAACAATTAGGACTACTCTAATACCAATTTAATGTATTGTTGATGGGGCCAAATGCACCACCAACAGTTAGAGGATCTCTCTTGTTAGAGGACCTCACATATTTGGGATAAGAGTCTCAGAATATTCCTTTGGTTGTCATATTATGTTTGAGTGAGAATTAGATATAGGACAAAATAAACAAGAAGGGGAATCCAAATAATAATTTTGATGAAATGCAAGCTAAAGCAACTTATGGAAATACATTAAGCAAGAGATACAAAGAATATTAGAGTAGATTGGAAAGTGGACATGAACCTCAAATAAAGAGTGATAGCAAACCTTAAGTAAGATGCATGAATAAATGAGTATACAAGTTACCAATTGTAAATTAGTTCACAATTAATAATTATCAGTAAAGAACACAAATAAATCAACAAAGAATTTCAAGTAAGGTATAAGTTTCCAATTAATGGAATAGTTCATTAGTTTCAACACCTGAAGAACAATCACATCGCATTAAACAACCACAAGAATAGTCAACTAGGGCTTCACTGGAGGAGCAATACCATACCATATGAGTTCATATTGGGAGATACATATTGAGAAAAAAATGACATAATATATTGGGGGATATATAGGAGGTAAAGGGTTTTATATTGGCATGTATAAAAAATGAAACTCCAAGTTAATGAAAATATATAAAAGGGTATAAAAATGTTAATGAAAAAATGGATATCTACAATATCTATTGGAACTAGAGTTTTTCTAATTGAGAAAGTGTATTGGATTTGTATTAGTAAAAAGTTAAATAATATGTTTTCAGGGGTATTTTCCAATCTGTAATCAAATTAAGAATATTGTGATGCACGTGATTCATATTTTTCCAAAATATTTAATACCAATTAACTCATGCTAACCTTCGTTCGCAATTTCGAAATATGAACACCCATCCAAGCGATTATCCAAGGTTTTGGCTTCCCGACTCAGGAAGAGGCTAAATAAAATGACAGTTTAATTCTATTAGTCCTGGTAAATTAATACAGAATTTTTATACGCTGCAATAAGCTAAGCGGGTAAAAACTTTAGGTTACATGTGATAAAGATTAATGCTATCCAACTATTACCGATTACTATAGTCCCGTCGCCTCGCGGCAGGGACCAAAAAAGCTAACGAGCACAAACCCCACTCCAGGTTTTAATTTATATAATATTTCCAAAGAAATAAACCAACCTGTACTTTTTGAAATTTCGAAGGCACATTTTCTTACTTTATTAATTATTTTATATAATCATTTGAAATCAGATAAACAAACCTTTCCCTCCGACTTGGGAGGGAGATTTTTCGATTTACTATTCATACATGAAAGTACATCACAAACCAAATGCATTGTTCAACAGGAAGAAGACAAGATTGCTGTATAGCAGATTTTCAGTTTCAATTTAAATTTGCCTTCAATTCACCGTAACATATTTTTCGTTTAAAACTTTGCAGGAAATGTTAGAGACGTTTTTCTGAAAAGAAGTGTTGGATTTTAATTTTTAATATAATATAATTTAATTTGATTGTAAATTTTGAAATAATTTCAAAATATAACCATTATGAATAAAGTTAATTATTTGATTTCATATTGTCAAAATTCTAAAATATTTCACAATCTAATTAACAATATGAGAATTTATTTTCATGGGGATTAAAGTTAAACTTGGAGTTGGTCTATTCTCAAAAAAAATTGGGACTAAAGAATTTTTTTCCTTTGCCATATTAAGAGGGTTAAAGATGAAAAATACTTTTTCTAGAATTGCTAGATCTCACATCTATTCTCATTTTCAGAACATTTACCATATTATCAACCTTCTTAACTTGTTAAGTTAGCAACATTACAATAACTTTAAAATTCTTCTCACCCTTATTTTTTATGATAAAAAACAAAATATTAAATATTCTAAGTTACTCTCTTACTCTTAAAATCTGATAAACTATATTAATACTAGTGAACATTATTAGTAAAAATATTTTAAAATTTATATTTATTTATATTAAAAATATATATTAAATCAAAATATACTAATATAATTTACAATATTTATATATATAAAAAACATAAATTACAAAATATTTAATTATAAAATAATAATAAATGATTTTTGAAAATGTATAAAGTTATGGTTCTTGAACAATGTTTGTTTAAGACCATACGACAAAAAAAGGCTAGTAATTTACAATCGAAACTTAACCCAACAGCGATATATTATAATACATATATTATATATATAGTAGAGATGTATTGGAATTAACACAATTATATTATGAATTATCATAATCTAAACTTAAATATTTATTTTAAGAAATTAGATTATATATAAAAAAAAAAATATAGATTTTAAATAACAACCAAAATTTATTTGATCATAATTCAAATCGAAAATTGTTTAACATTTTTGGTTTAGCATAAAATAATTAGAAAACGCGATTTAATTTTGATTGAACTTTGAAAAGTTACAATTCGAAATAATTTTCTTTTATCCTAATCAAGAAGAGAGACTGTGTATGCCCTGCAACTTTTGAATCTGCAATTAGTCATGGCTATTTTCTGTGCCTTTCAATCAAGGAATGATTTTATGGGTTTTCAGCATATCGATCCATTGAAGACAAGACCTCTCTGTATTCCTAAACCCCGGAAAACCATAGTCCTTGCTCTTGTTCATGCTGCTCACACCCTTCATCAAACTCCTGTTCAATATTCTGTCAACAGATAACCACCATTGTTCCCCCAGTTCTTCAAGCCTGCTCTCCACAAGCCCCTTCTCCTTCACAATCTCCTCCCACAGACCGCTCTTACTTTTCATCTCCTCTGCCAAGGAAAACCCGCGCCCCTCATAATCACCCGCCTCCACCTCCAGCTTTTCTGCAACCACAGTCCACAGATTTTTCCATCTGAACACATCCCCGTTGCTCACATTAAATACCTTGTTCTTCCCATTTGGTTCAACGCACGCCCATATCTGCTGCTCCGCAATGAGTTCCGCATCTGAAGCCTCCGAAAGCCCCTCCCATGTGATAGAATTCCCGGGGAATCTGAACTGCGTGCCCTCCTTCTTGCAGATCGCAGCGTAAACTGCAAGAGAAACCAGGAGATTCATGGAAGAGTAGCTAGTCAAAGGAGAGAAACCCAATAATATGACAGCGGGGCGATGGATGGACCAGCTGATCTTAATATCACTCTCTCCTCCTAATTTTTCAAACAGTACGTCCTGCAATTTATCATGGTGGCTGAAATTCGAGCCATTAGTCAGTCTGGGATGTCTCTCCTGATCCGGAATCTCGTCAGGATCAGTAATCAAATCCATGGCGGAAATATCATGAGCGGCCGGATAATGCTCCGTTCCCGTTTGCAGACACACATGTTCCAGATTGGGGGCGTTCAGAATAAGAGAATCCAGGACATTTGCGAGCATTTTACTGTTCAAATCATCCTCTTCGATTCCTCGCCCGGCATTTGTGATCACCCAGAAGACGTGCGTGACATCGGTGAGAGCCGAGAATTTTGCCATCGTCTGATCTCTATCCAGGAGGTCGCACTGTATGTAGTGCATATTCTTGTGAGGGCTAATGGGCCCGTGGGCTACTCCATACACCTTCCATGGCCCGCCTTGAATATCGTCTGTGGGCAGAATATCTGCCAGTCTGCTACCTACCATTCCTGTCACACCTACGATCAGCCCAACATTGTTGTTCTTGTTGTCACTACTTCCTCCGGAGCTGCTGTCACTACTTTCGCCATTCGTGTACTGATCATCTCGCTCGCGCCTCTACTTTTAAACACAAACACAGCCATAATTTGTCAATTTGCATTTATAAATAACTATAAGAATGGGATAGGAATAAATGCACAGAATCGAATATTAATAAAGAGGGGTCCGATCTCTAACCTCTGGGGTTCCGAAGCTCCCCGTCCACCATGAATACCATGCCCCCATGATTCTTACTGATTAAGAGTAGTGCACTGATTGATTGTAAGCAGTTGAGATAAACGTTGATCCCTTGAAGTAGAGATGTGAGGGAGGTGATGCATTTTTATAAGAGCGTTTGAAGAAAAATGAAGCCATCGTAGCAAGTAGACATTTGGTGGTCGTTGGGTTGGTTGTTCCGTGTGGGAATCTATTCCTTGTATTCCTAAACTTCAAAATAAAAATGAAATAGCTGCACAGTCATACAACGTAATCAATGGAGAACACAAACAATATAGTCATACAACGTAATGAATGGAGAACACAAACAATAATGGTGAAGTTGCATAACGCAAGCATTGCATTGCTGGAAAGATAGACAACAAAGATGGCTAGGTGCTTATTATAATAATATCCTTTATACTCATATTCAAACGTTTTCTATTTTCTAAAGTCCCTTTGACTCATAACTTATTTCAATTACTTACTCATAATCTTATTTACCTATTCGGTTTAGATTAGTTGGTTTATGAGAATTTATTGAAGGTGGGAGTTAACTATAAGTAATATAAATCATTTTATAGAATTAAATAATATAAGCTATTTTATAGAATATTTTGGCATGTAGAATTTAGATTCAAATTTTACAAAAAATAAATGTAGAATTTGAATATATTTTACAGGAGAAATTGAGAGTAAGAATCAACCCTAAGCTATAAAAACCCCTTTTTTCATTCAACATTGGAAACTATTTAATATATATCAACTTGTATCTAAAAATTAACAAAACGATGTCATCCCTTTACATAAGAGAAGATTGGTTCAACCTTTGCTTACATGTGGGACACGTGAGTAGATAAACAATTTGGACATGTTTTCCATTCAACAAAGTCTGCGATTGGGAGGAATTGAGGTAAAATGTGATTCGGACGATGACGCACAAAAGCGTATAACGCTCTCAAGATACACATTGACGTGTCACAACTCGTCACAATTACAAGTTTATCATAATTAAAAGGGTTTATAAAAATATTTTAATAATATTAGTTTAGATTTATTTTAGTTCTTGATCAAGTGCTCATAAAATATTTATAATATTAGTTAAATTATTTTAGTTCTTGACAGTGTCAGAGGTATTAAATATTTACTGGAAACTGAATTTTAGATTTCATTGGTTTATAAAATATTTTAATAATATTAGTCTAGATTATTTAAAGTTTTTGATTAGTGCCTAGAGGTATAAATTTCCCCTGAAATATTTAGATTCATTCTTTTTTATATTATAAAAAAATTATAATCCAATTAAACTAGTGTAATTATTAACCTTTAAATAAATTACACAAGATAAGAATACCATAAAAAAACATGGGTTAAACTGGTTTTATTATTAGTCTTTAAATGAGTTAAATACCGGTCAAATGAGATTAGAATACCATTCAAAAAGCCATGAGTTATAATTCATGGGCTTGGAAATTTTATGTTTTTTATTTTTATTTTGACTTATTCAAAATATTCAACATTACAATATTTCATAGGCCACATCAAAGAAGAATACCACGGAAAAACCATGGATTAAGAATAATATGGAAAAAATTATGTGCTGGAAAATTTTATGTGTTTATTTTATATTTTTAATTTAATTCAATTTTGACTTTGTCAAAATGTTAAACATTACAACATCTCTACCACAGTGAGTTGGAGAGAGCCTCTTGGTGCAATTAATTACAAAGAGGCTTTAACCTAGAATGACATGGAATGTAGCTTTTCATTATCAAAGCTAATTGAACTACCTAGTGGGCTTTTTCTTTTATTACATTTAATAAAAAATATAACACTAACTATATAATTAAATTGTCAATTTAAATAAGTTGATAGATGTGTTTTTTTTTCCAATTTAGATGTGGTACAACATTACATCATCTTATTTTTTCCTATTAATATTAATTTCAATAACAAATATATCACTAATTATATGATTAAATTAGCAACTTAAGTTAATATATGTGTTTTTATTTATTTATTTAAATGTGGTGTAAATTAAGCTACAAAGACCAATTGACCTAGAGACTTATAGGTAGTCGTGTTATTTTGGAATAAGATTTCCATAATTTAATCTAATTATCAATAATTATTGAGTGGGTGTTAGATATTTAACCTTTCAATAAATATTTTAAAATATTCTTAATAGTAGTTACATATCAAAGCTGTAGTTGTGTTATTTTTATCTTTTTTTTTAGAATTTTAATTTAATTTTCAATAATTATTATGATGGGTGGGGGATTCAAACCTCCCAAGAATATTCTATATATTCTTAGTATATATACAAATCAAAGGTTGGGATTTAGCACCAAAGTAGTTATGCTTGTGCCTTTGTTTCTCTTTCAATTGAATTGATTAATTAAAAAAATGTAATATGAAGAACTATGATACCAAGTGACTTGTGGTTTTTTAATGATAAACCATGTTATTGGTCCATAGTATTGTTACAAAACCTCTTTAAAGATTGACAATAATTCTTTGTATAATTAAATAATTCTTTGTATAATTAAAAATAAGTATAAAAATGAAGTTATAATTTAATTATTTTTCATGATTTTTTAATATGAACAATATAAAATGTATGATAAAATAAGCATTTGATGCCTATTAGTTTTCATTAGCTATTTAATTTATACCAGCCTATATCCATCTATAGAAAGAGATCAAATCTATCAAGGTGTAAACATTAGAGGAAAAATTCATGAGAAAATTAAAAGATTAATAAGAAACTAGAATCCCAAAAGCATTAATTTACATAACATAAACAACAACTCAAACAAATTGATAAAATAATTCTCCTCACAATAAATAAAGAATTTAAATTTTTTTTATATTTAAATTTTTTTATTTCTTTACTCGTATATTTTTACGAACAACTCCTTCGCTCAACCCTTTCGCAAGTCCCACTCCTGGAATAGTCCGCTCTTGATTGTATATTTGGATATCCAAAGAATATGGTGTAAAGCCAGCTCAACCATGGAATAGATTAGCTTCTCACATTCATGGCATGTGTATGATTAAGAAGGAAGTTCGTTTTTCTTGCTAATGGGTTTTATTGATTTGGTCCATAATGCATTATATATGAATGATTAGAGAATTTAAAATATTTTAAAATTTTATGGATGGGAGCAAATACTTGAATTTATTCATATTTATCAAATTTTTAAAATATTTAGAAATTTATAATTAACATAAAATTATTATGGTTTTATTTATTTTTACTATAGAGTATGTATTTATTCATTCTCCGTCACAACTTTCCAAATCATATATTTCACTATTATGTGATTATTTTTGCACCAACCAATTTTTAATGACATATTTTCAAAGTGTTTGCTAATTATAATAACTTTATTATATTGTGATTTTTTTATTTTAATCAAGTTTATTAATTTGTTTATTTTGCAATAGGATTTTTAGAATTTTAATTTAATTATTGATAATTACTAAGTGAATGGTAGAGATTTGATTAAGTGAAAAATTAAAGGTTAAAATTTATGTTAAAAGTAGTTATGTTTTTTTCTATCATTTTAATTGATTGATTAATTAAAAATAATGTTATGTGAACATGACTTATGGCTTTGGGGCATGTGATATTAATAAGCCATGATATTGGTCCATGGTATTGTAACAAAGCTTACTTACATGTTTATAATTTAGCAATTTTTTAATGATATTTTGAAATATTTATAATGTGAAATGCATTATAAAATAATTTTTTTGACATCTATCAATAATTACCAACTATTTAATATATGTAACTTACAATTATCTAGATTTTGGAAATATTAGTCAAATAAATTTTGTATGTATAAATGAATTTAAAATTTTGAAAAGACTTTACGTATTAAAATTATACAAATTTCACAATTCAAATTTATTATTTTAATTGATTTTGATTAAATTTTTAACTTAACTCATTAAAAAAAAAAAAAATTATAAATGTAAAACCTTAAAGTGCTCGTTTGAGTAACACTCATTCCAATATACATGATTTCTAAATTAATTTTTATAAAACAATATATCTTATTTGTGCTATTCATTTTTAAAGTTAAGATTTTACTTCTTTTCGATAATTAAAAAAAGTAAAACCATTAATTTTAAATGGAAAAGGAATTTATAATTTAATTAATATAAATTAAATTGAAGAGGAATTTGTAATTTAATTAATACTATTTTACAGTATATATATAATTTAATAGTTCAAAAATAGGTAAGCGTTTAATTTTATTTTAAATATAAAGTATAAATTTCAAATTTAGATTTCAAAAAATTTAATTTATTAACATAAACATAAGAAAAGAACATTGCAAATACAAAATTTTGTGAATATCCTCCTTAATTTTTGAAGCTCAAATGATTTGAATATATAAACTGCACAATCACATAGAAATGATATAAGTCTAGGGCATTATTTTTCATCATTTATATACCAATCAACATAATTTAAAAAATACCTATTCGAAACTATTTTATACCCTATAAATTCATCAATAACCATACATAGCTTTTTTTAATTGTGGTACACAATTCTTTCTCGTTAGTAGTGATCATGATTCACATGACATTGTCCTAGTTATAATGAAGTCCATCCTGCATAATTGAATTGAAAGTTTTTTAATTCTTTTATAAATATCTCATGTTTTATGGAAAATAATTATCTACGATCTATAATTATGAATAAACCATAACTCTAACCATCTATTCGACGAATATGAGAAGAAACCCTTGGCAAAGATCACCAATACCTTACGTCTCCACATCAACTCGCAGTGTTCTCATAACCTGCTATGGTTTCGCTTCAATGGGCTTAATGGACAATGAGGAAATTGAATATTGAAACAGAACGATTTCAACAGGTCTAGCAGTTCCACATAAATCCAATCTTGATAAATAATTTTTTAATAAATTATAACAACAATTATGTTGTACTCGTTATCTTTAATAAATTAAAGATAAGAGCGACTAGAGAAATTAAAAAATTATTCATATATTTTCTATACTATCCATTATATTCCTAAATTATTAAATTTTGGTCATTCCTCAATTTCAATTCTAATGTAAATCATGTCATTAGTATAATTAACTACCCTAAGTAAATTTTATATATATATATCAATCACATTTAATTAAATATAATTTTATTATAAATAAACATACAATTTTAGTCAAAGAGCCACATTAATGTACAAATATGAACAAAATTACAATATCATTAATTCAAAAGTAAAAGATGCTTTCTAAATGTACAAAAAAAAATTTAATTTCTTTATTTTTATTTTTTAATACAAAAGCAGCTTCATACTTTTAGAAAAATAATTCTAATAAATATAATATAAATTTCATATTTTAAAAATTACATGAGATGTACTTTTTACAATATAATGTTGGTTTTTTAATACAAAGTACTTCATATTCTTTAAATTAATAATTCTCATAAATATAAAATTTAAATTTCTATATTTAAAAAAAATTGTAGCGAGATGTAATTTTTACAATAAGATATAATTTTTTTGATGTGTAATGTATAATTTACATTTGACAGTGAGAAAATGTAAGATCTCAAACATCTAATTAATTAATAGATTTTGGCTTTTGTTTTATTTGTATCCTTCTTATCACGTGGACATGAATGGTTAAGTGTCCAAGGTCCTTTGCAGATAAAACATAGTCCTTTCTTTTTTAGTTCATTCTTGCTCTAGGTTTTACTACCTTTGTTCTTTCTTCCTCCATTAATTGTTTTAAGATACTTCTTAATTAGCACCTTTCTAAGAAATTTTATGTTTTGCATGACCAACTGCACCACTAGATCATAGGCAATTGGTGATACAATCAGTTCCTTCCTCCAAATGGTCAATAGTTTGGATCTTAATATCTTGCAGATGTCAGCATCTCCTTCTCGGAACAAGGACACAATATTTTGCATTCTTGTTTTGACATGGTCTAAATGAATTGATATAATGCTAGTGAAAAAGGTTCGGTGAAACTAAAAGATTAAGTCTTCACATTTTAGATTCAGCATGAATGTGCCAAAGACGAACTCTGCTATGAGTTCTAAGATTTTGCGCCACTTCTAAAAGGTAGGAAGCATGATGATGTTTAACCCTTGAAGGGATTCTACTATCCGCTGCAATATCTCCCTCGTGGTATAATTATTGTAATGCAGTAATGGCAATGTTAAAGCTATGATCATGCTGAGACAAAAAGCAATTGTGAGCATGACCTCTTCACAAGGATGTTTCCAAATTTTGGGTTGTATCAATGCAAGCATTGATGGCTTGAGAGCCCAATTGACTTTCTTCCACTCTGGTTGCCTCACCTTGGATAAACATGTTTCTAGTTCCTCCAACTTATGAAGGTCTATGACTGACTTTGTTTGTTGCATTCAGATCCAAGTGCAAAGAGCTTAGCTCCTCTTCCCTATCCTTGATTTGCTTCCCATGGGTGCTTCTACTACAAAATGGCATAGACTCTTTTCGAAAAAGGTCTGCTTTTGTGACCATATGTTTTCTCTATTTCATCAATAAGTTTTTGGGTGTTTTCTAAAGACTCTTCAAGGCCCGTTTTCCCACACTAGATATTATATGATACCTAGGCAGGATGCAAGAATATTGTAATATTCCTTAGGAGAAATACGTTATCTCTTTGCTGAACAAATTAAAAACAACCAAAAATAAAATTCCTCCTTAAGACATAATGATTGATTATTTTAATGCCCAAAATATTTCTCCACACCTATTTCTCCAACCCACATATTTTTGTTTGTTTGTTTTTTAACCCACAATTATGCACACTAAGATAACTTATAATACATCCCCCTTTCCTTTGTTTATGGCTTGAATTCCTTCTGGGACTCGTCTTCTTTCCGTCTCCCAACTCAGTGCAATAATTGTTACAACATTCCACGATTTGAAGAAGAGAAAAATACCTAAAGCATCACCAACCGAGAAGTCTAAGTCAAAGGACCTACCTCTGAGTTGCAAGGTCTTCGCGAAATTTGATGATTTATGCTTCCAATAATAAAACTTTTCCAATATTGGCAAAACTTGTAATATGCTTGAGAGTTTCATTAACAAATAGATACATTACCAAATACATAACATAATTATCATACCCATTAAATATAAATAAAATAAGCATATCACTCATTCTTTCTCCATTAATTATCTCTCCCACTTATCATCTCTCATAACCTTCATATGTTTCATCCTTATACCATTTCTCTTCCGCCTTTAAGTCAAGGAAATATGTATGAAACCCCTTCCACCCATATTCAAGCTATAATTCAATTCATCGATTCCCACTTGGCCTTCAAAGTAGACATTTCATATGGTGATGCCTTTACCATTCTGAGCACTATCTCCTTCAAGAATCAAATCACGCACTTCTAGAAAATCAGTGAGCCATATAAATGGAAATAATTATTAGTATTTTGTGGAACCCTGTACAAATTGAAATTGGGACCAAAAATTTTCTTGGCCCTATTTATTTCATCCTCCAACTGATAGGAACATGACTGATCTTAACCTTTCACATCAGCTTGGTCTTCCAATTTTGTGGTCTGCAAAATTTTTGGCTCAGCTAGAATCCTTGCAACCAATGATACTAGGATAGATTTAATATCCAATGATTCAATTTGATTGGAGATTCTACTAACAGACTGAAGGACTTGACCCTCTGTGCACATCCCACTTGGCCTTTTAAATTGCAATGAACTTGTTGCTGTATGAATAGTGACTTCAAGAAATTGCGACCACAAAACCAAATTAATTCAAATTCCAGCATTTAGAGGGATATGGCTACACAACTCTGTGTACTTAAGATATAGCTCGCTGACCTTAATAGAAGATTGGCCTCAATGAAAATAAAGAGCATCGACCTCCGTTATCTATGTAGGCATTCCTGCGTGACTTATGCATGGAATCGTCATTAGATGAAGAGAAGGCCTCTCGACCTTCACACTATTGATACTGCGAGCTCCTTGTGATCTAGGTGGTGCGCAGAGGGAATGACTGGTTGAAAAATATTCATCCCTTGATTGGTCGTCCTTCAAATTCTGGGGAGCCATAGCTACCTGCCACTTCACAAAAAATATGGCCTATCGACACTTCAACTCTGATTGAACCGCAACCTCTAATGTTCCCACTGTGAAAATATATAATACTCTCGACCTTTGCGAATATATGACTCCTCAACTTCGTAGTGACTTCTAACAATTAGTGGATTGGATGTGATCGTTCTCGACCCATTGTATGAATCAAGTGTTGTTGTACTTTTGCCTTTTGGTCCTCCTATCCCTACGCGAGTGTGCCTTACATCCTTAAATTATTGTTCTCTTTGAAATACACAAAGTTTCTCGCATGTTGATGCTACTATGAGCGTAATGACAATGTAATATCTCCCTGACCTTGAGAAGAGAGAATGATCAACTTGCCTTGGGAGATATACAATAGGTCAGTTCCCTTTGTGGTACGATTCAGATTTCAACAATTCACAACCTTATGCAATATGATGGAATCCTTAACCTCTCAAAGGAAATAGCCTTGCCCCAAATAACCCCAAGAAAATGAATGTCTCAATTTTGTTGTTCTTGTTTTTTAATTTATTTTTAATTGAAAAGTTCTCTGCTCCAACATAGATCAACATTTTTTCTTCTAATTTGTAGTAGGAAAACTTTTAAAAGAGACCAAATAGGGTGATATTAAATACCATTAAACATGGAAATGTTGGCTAGAGTGAGAATAAATACCAGCGAAGTTCCCTGCATAAAATGCTCAGGATGGTAGGATGCACAACATGACACCATTGTAAGATCCCAAACCAATAATTAATCAATATATTTGTCACTTTTGAGTGTTATAATAAAATATTTTCAACAAAACACCAAACACCGAGGGATCTAAAAAGAAAAATGAAGGCACTTATTTAATTAATTACTGCGAATAATACATGCAAGATTGATAACATATAAACCCTTGCAAATGTCATGCAAGCCTTCCCATTAAATGAGAAATCAAGACATTGAAACACAATCGTGGACCATGTATGGATTCACTACACAAATCACACCCACTCGGTTTTCGTAAATTGGAACTTGGCACCCCAAGGTCTCAAGAAAAACATAATAAGATAGATAAACTATCCATGAGTCAAATGCCTAGCTCCTATCCCTTTTAATAGGCTTGATGGACTCTCTATAAACCTTATTTTATTATTTTCCCTCAAACATGGGCAAGTCCCATGGGAAAACACCATGTGTAGATTCCATCCATTTTGACCATATAAAGAAAAGGGAATATTATGGAAAATTACAAAATTTTAAGTGAATAAAAAATATGTAAAAACTCTAATATAAAGTTTAAATATTATATAGATAGATGATTATCTTTAGTTATGAAATATCAATATTTTTTTTTCTTAGAAAGGGCACTCACACTTACACAAAAATGATGTTAGGAAAAACACTATGGGGTGCTTTGGGACATGTTCATGTTTTTAGAAAATGTTGTATGTAGTTGTGAGTTGGCATCCTCAACATTCATTGAATTGGGAAGAGGTTGTTGACTTACAACCAATCACTAGTACAAAATGAATAATTAGTTACTAAAAAAACGACTAAAAACTGCATATAAATGACTATTTTTTAGTCGGTGACCAATAGTAGCTAATTTATAGTATCTTATAACGTGAGAAAATTTTATTCGTTTTTAGCTTAGTCGTTAATTGGTTGTCTGAATTTCATTATATAGTAGTATATTTAGCCATAATTTTGGTCGCTAATTTAGTCATTGATTTAATCATTAATTGCCACAATTAATGACCAAATATACAACGAAATATATTACTAAATGATCAGTCAAGAAAACCAATTAATGACTAAAGAAATATGACCAAAATGTTGGTCGTGTTATAAGATGCTGTAAATTAGCTACTAATAGTCATATATATGCAAATTTTAGTCATCGTTTGAAACCAATTAATGGCCAAATAAATATGAATAATTTTTTGTCATGTTATAAGAATTAGCTACTAATAGTCGTATATATACAAAATTTAGTCATCATTTTTAATCACAAATTTATCATTTATCTTCTTTTGGTAGTTTCATATTCATTATATAAATATCTACTTTAGTGGTTTATAGTTGTTTCATTTACTTTCATTAGCAACCATTACAAGAAACTAATTTAGTTGTGTATTCATTTTATTTGTGATCATTATTAATCAACATAAAATACTAATTTAGTAGTTTTAGATTGATTTTATGCATTCATTATTAATTAACATAAATTAATTAGTATGATTTTGCAACTAAATTTTAAAAAAATGTCATACAATGTACATGTTCATCTAATATGAAAATGCAAAGTTACAAATGTTAATTAATTAGAATTTTTTTATGATTTTTTGAAATATTTATAATGTGAAATGCATTATGAAACAATGTATTTTGATGTCTATCAATATTTACCAACCATTTAATATATTTAACTTGTAATTATCTATATTTTGGAGGAATTAATCAAATAAATTTTAAATATATAAATATATTAAAAAAAAAACAAACAAACAAACTTTACATATTAAATTATACAAATTTCATAATTCAAATTTATCATTTTAACGAAACTCATGCTGAAAAAATTAAAATTGAAAATGTAAAACCTTTAAATTTCTCACTTGAGTAACACTCATTCCCATACAAATGATTTCTAAATTATTTTTATAAAGATAAAATCTTATTTTGTTATCATTTTTAAAGTTTAGTTTTTAATTTTCTTCAATAATTCAAAAGAAATTTAAAACATTAGTTTTAAATGGAAATGAGTTTGTAATTTAATTAATATAAATTCATAAGTATATTATATAATTTAAAGGGTATATATAATATATAGATTAGATTTAATAAAAATTTAATTTATTAACTATAAATATAGAAAACAATAGTTGAAATACAAAATTTTTGTGATACTTAAATATTTTTGAGTTAAAATGAATTTATGTTGATATATATCATATAATTTATAATTATTATCATTTTGAATTGATAAATTAGCACAATTATATTAGAAAATGCCCAAGGCACCATTCTCCATCATTTATATGTCATTTAGCATAATTTAAATAAGGCCTATTGAAAGCTATATCATGGCCCATAAATAAAAATGACTTGCATTCCTCAATAACATTGTATAGGGTTTTTTTTAATTGTCGTGCACAATTCTTTATTGTTAGAAGTGATCATGATTCACATGTTATTGTTCTAGTTATAATGAGGTCCAACCTGCATAATTGAGTTTAGGTATTGTTTAATTCTTTTATAAATATCACATGTTTGATTCTTCTTGCATGTAAGAATATTTATGGAAAATGATTATATACAAGTTATAATTATTATGTAAACCATAAATATATCAATCCAAACAATATTGTGGCCCAACAAAAAACAATAAATCTATCGATCCAAACACTTTTCAAGATATGTTTATTAACAACCGAAATATTGAGCTTCTTGACTAAACACGCCCTTTTGGCATCCTCTACGCCATATACTCAAAATCCCATCATACATTACATTTATTGATATCGGGTCAAAGCAATTCTCTTTAGTTGAGGTCTTTATAGTCCCTTCATCAAATTACTCACCAACGTGCTCGTTTTGGGATGAAACTTAGTAGAAGCCAAGATAGTGGTATGATAGTGGTTAAGAAAATATATGTGACCCATTCCAAGCGTACACATCCTATGCTATGAATTTGACAAGAAACCCTTGGCAAAGATCACCAATAACTTACGTCGCAACATCAACTCGCAGTGTTCCCATAGCATATCCATAATCTGTTATATTTTCGCTTCAATGCGCTTAATGGACAACGAGGAAATTGAATATTGAAACAGAACGATTTCAACCAGTCTAACCGCTCGACATAAATTCAATCAATATTTGGTAAATAATTTTTTAATAAATTATAATGTCAACCATATTTCGATTATAACATCAACCATGTTTCATTCATTATTGTTTAATAATTTAAAGATAGTAGAAGACTAAAAAGACAAAAAAAACTATTCATGTATCTTCTATATTATCTATTAGATAAAATTTGATATTGCAAAACTATATTCATTGATCAATTATGATATTACATATATACAAGAAGTGGTGTCTCAAGATAGGGAAACTATCTTGGACATACAATCAGTTGGTTGAGAGAATATCTCAACCACACACCAAACTAGGGAAACTACTTATATAGAATAGAAATAGACTCTTTACATAAAAATTCAGAACTGAGACAAGTGGAATTACATTTTCCAACACTCCCCCTTAATGACTACTTGTCTCAATATTAATTTGCAAGAACTACATCTGGTCTAGTTTGGTGTCCATACCTTGTTCATGAAATTATCGATGTCCATACAAAGGAACAACCATCTACCAGAACGCATGGGTTCCAAACCGCTGCAATCGCTAGTCTACTAGGAAGTCCTTCACATACATGGTTCATCCAACCTCTCGATGAACTCCCCTAAATATAAAATTTCACCTCATGGAGTCCAAAACCAATACAGCCCACCCATTGTATCCATCCCGCATGAAAAACTCTTCCAGGGTGTTAAAACAATCTAACAGAGGGAACACATAACAAAGGGTATGCATGCCTCTTTGAGTCTTACAACAGGTACATAAAACATTTCAAGGACCACAACTAACCATTACAAAATAATATATAACATGTAGATTTGCTCTAATTACAATATGTGACTCATACTACACCATGAGTCTGTTCCACATACTCACACTAATTCACACAAACTCGATTGTCCATCATCCTCCTATCTCTGATGCAACTCCTCTAATGCCATCTTCACTATCATGTCTTCATTATATCACATGGTTAGTCATTCTTGCAAATAAATTTGTCTAATGTTGGAATGGCCAATTCCAACATAGATTCAAACTCATGACAATAGTTGGCCAGATTAATTGTCACAAAACATCAAATTTTTAACCATATTTACAATGTTTATGCATCTACATCATGCACACCTAGCATACACAAGAGATTAATGTAAATCAAAACAATTTCACAGATCCAATAGCAGGTATGTTCCTCCAAACCTAAAATGCATGAATCTCCATAATAGAGTTGAGATCCATCATCGTTGCACCATCAAACCACTCACGAACTCTTTACATTCATCACTGGAAATTTGCGTGTCTTTGAAGTTAGGGGAGATTACCTTACAAAATTGCAACAAACATCATGATCATAACTGGGAGCACTCAAATTTTCTATCAAAAAATCCATGTCCCGTTTCATGAGCAATAGCTTCAATCCCAACATGCTTTTGCTAACGTCGAGAATGTAACAAGATCTATTGGCATACAACACCTTGGATTTATAACCATATTTCTCTCACAGTTTTCTCATAAAATTTGATGCCACCTTTTCCTTAAGACCCAGAATATGCTGCAACAAAATACAATGGTGCTCTAGTTTATAGTGGCATAGTAATACCATAAACACTCTGCACACAGACAAATAGCACAGGTGAGACTAGACACGATCCTTGACTTTAGCACATCATCGCTTCACACCACATCACATTGCAAGGTTGTCGAGTATGAACCGATCTGCCGATTCTCGTCAAGTTCACTACAACAGCCCACAGCGGGGGCAGGGAACCACATGTCAACCCACTAGACTGCACTCTTCCACTGCACCACCACAAATCCTACTGTGTTTCAAGGTGAGTGAGAATGGAATGAACAAAGCAACAAGCAACAGAATTACAAACTTTGAATACAACCTTCACAAATTCCACGACCATTGCCATTGATATGCTTCAATCCACACAAACGCACCCTCAAACATGCATATATGTAATCCAACATCTACTCGGTACACATCGCAAGCTCGAACGATTTGCTACCTCCTGCTCGGATCTCGCTCTCCAACTGGCAGACACACCATGGTTTTCGATCTGCCTCTCCAACTCTACCAAAATTGTTCGATTTGCCAACATGATCCGAGTTCACCATGATCCAGTTCTGTGCTCCACAGGTCACGTAGCCTCGTAGGCAACCCACCAAATGTGAAGAAGGCAGCACCCAACATCCACACTGTTGGTTTCTAGGTATGAACAATTTACCCACACCTTTTCCTTCATTAATGTATCAATTTGGGTGCGTATTCTTTTCAAGGAAACACGCAAGCCATATGCAGGGGCAAGGTTACAATCTGTTATCGACCAAGGGTTCTTGACTACCAAATCAAAGCATTGCTAAAACAGAAATAGAAATTCAACTTCAAAACTTAAAAAGGTATTCACAATGATCTAAAGAATCTACAACAACAATAAAGAAATAAACACAGTAATACACAATACACACATAACAAGAAAATACGCAACACCTGATCAGAAGAGTGAGCCCAGCTCTCTTATCAAGGCTGCGTTACTCATAGTGAACAATTAATCAGCAAAAAGGTTTGTATTTTATTAATCTGAACAATGTTGTTACAATACAATGTAGGGTCTGACTAACCCCTGATACAGGAATGGCCTGTCTTTCATACAGTACAAAGGGGAATATCTCTCCCCAAAACCTGACAACTATATGCCCAAAGATATACATTAGTTCCATCACAGCATTAGCGTCGAGAGAGCAAGAACAGGAATGATCAAAAAACGGGCTGAGAACACATGCAAATCAGTTATGCTATTTCGTGGTGGTCGATCAGTTGTTGTGAATCATGGGACTGCTGCGATATACCGCGTGGTCAACACCTGTGCTCCATAATATGCGGCCATAACATGTTTTAGTGGTTCGCACAGGTAAAACCCTCATGACTTTACTTCATTAATTAAATATCCCAAGAGATGATAAAGGGGAATTACCTCATAGTTTTATACAGTGAATATATGCGAATACATACAAAAGGGATGAAAAGAGGAGTGGAAATGTAGGGAAAAGATAGGCCAATTTGGTGCCCAACATCTCCCCCAACTAGCCTTCTGCACGCCCTCGTGCAGATCGCTGTCTCCATAGGTCTGGGTTGGATAGGCTGTGTGCTTCATGAAGCCAAGTGAGATCACATTCCTAGGCCATTTCTATTCTTGGAACCTTAAACCCTTCTGAGAGAAGAACTTCCTTCCACTAATCATTTGGTACATTATATGATGGGGTGTAGTGCTCTGTTGGCAACAAGGATAGGGTACTGAAATCGAATTCCCATCCACCGGACCCCACATGTTTGGATGCATGCCACATATCTTGGCACCCTGCTGAGTGCTCGTGCAAAATTTGGTGCTCCAAACGGTTCTTTGTTCCGGACATATGTGGGTGACATCATCCACCTTTTCTGACAACTATCCAGGGCCTCTGCTTGAAATATGACTGATTGTTTGACACAGAGATTGATACAACACCTTTGTGTCCTCAACATCCGTTCCTTATTTCCCATAATTTCTGAAAACGTAGTGTGCTTATTGTACATAGTCACTGATCTCTCGGGTTCTCCTCTTACCATAAAAGGCTTCGTGGCCTGATTTGACTCGAACGTGTCAGAAGCCTTCTGCCAACTTATCTGATTAAAAGTGTAGGAGGTGAGGGCCCTTAAATGAATGTCCCCCACATATGGAACCAGATTAAATTCTCTCTCAACATGCAAGAGTTACCCATGCATGTAAAGCTCACACAACAAATGTTGAGTTGGCCCATCATAGGCTCTCAATATCCAGAGGAACTGTACATTGTCCTCAATCTCGTGACTAATTTCTTTCTAGATGCTTTCCAAACAGAAGAAAAGAAAGTGTTCATGAAAAAAATAAAGAGTAACTAGAAGCGGGAGGGTGACATGCCATCACTTCCTGTGTTAAATGGAGCATCTGCTCTTTATCATTTTTCAACTCTGCTACTTGCCTTTCCAATCACTCCACCTTAAGTTGTTGCTTTGCATGCCTCAATCACATTATATCAATGCACTCCACATATTCGAAGATAGTCGTGGATGCTCGTTCTTGGGGTTTCTTCACTTCACTCCAATATCGCGCCACAGTGGATTTCCAGGTTTGTACCTCAGTCATCAAAGAAAACTCACGACCTTCAAACAAATATTCTATCGGGTTTTCCTGAGTGGCAACAAAAGTTGTTGCTACTCCATCTATCTGTGTCCATGCTTTGGTCATCGTGGTTTTGGGCTTCTTAGCCTACCGCTTGTATTTCTTCATATGTTTCTTCAACTGGTGCATCTGTTTTCTTAGCCTCTTAACCTCTGTTTTGAGCCGCATTGTTTCTTTGAATTGCAGTTGATATTTTTACTTCATAGGTAGACTTCGTTGCTCACACAATTCTACCCATTCTTGTTTGACCACCACCTCATCTGGTACTGTAGCCAGTTCGACAAGTGGTGGATTGCTTGAGGGAGTATCCACAGGGTCAATTGACGGGGCTTCTTTGCTTGGTCTCTCTTCACTTATTAGAGTGCTGCTAATTTTCTGCACTGGCTCCATGGTCAAGGTTGGTTCTTGAGAGATAGCCTTGGTCGTGGTGCTAGCGGCCCTTTCTATATTGGCCCCTTGCTTCAGCACTTCTTCTTCCATCGGTTTCGCGGTCAAGGCTGGTTCTTGTGGAGCAGCCTCGACTATCCTCTCTAGTTCATGCTATTGGTTCTACTCCAACCCCTTAGGTTCCATCTCCATTTCCTTTGGTTCCTCTTGATCTATGTATTCATCCTCTGCTTCGGTTCCTTCCACCATCACTTCCGACTCTTCTTCTCTAGCGGCTCTAGTCACTGCTATCTCTTCCTCTGTGGAATCCTGGAATGTTTCCCATGGGATTTGAAGTTGACCGATTGCATGCATGACTAACAGCCGGACTAGACCATGGTTGGTAATGATTACCGCCACTTGTCGCGAACGCCGAGCAGAGTTGCCATAAGTTGGAGGATCCTTAATAGGAAGAAAGGCATATTCAATGAGAAGGCTTATGCCTGTGGGAATCGGAGGTGAGCCAATATTCATAAATGATATTTAAACATGGTGGTATACCTCCCCTCGCAGGTTATGTATCTCATTACAAAACCTGCTACCTCACCCCATGGGTGTGGTAATGAATTCCGGTCATACCCCCGACCTTTCTGAACAACATGTTCTCCTTCTTGCAAGAATGCTTTGGGGAACTCCGGGAAGGAAGTTCTTATTGAAAACCATTTATGCCCTTATGGGGTAGCCCACTGAGCTTTGTAATGGTTTCTTCTGTAACAAGGATTTTTATCCCCTAGACCCGAGAGCTCCCTTCCTTTAAATTGAGTGTGAATTCAATCGCAATCGCCTCGTTAAAACCTTGCAATTGGTCGAAATAAACGTTCCACCCTGCATTTTCAAAAACTTTCCATACTTCCTGATTGTTTCGGACCAATGTCGTGCCCTCCAGCTCATGGCGCACAACCAACCCACCCATTTCTGTAGGAACTGGATCAACACGATGGATATAGTTGGCTAGTAGGGGGAGAGTAACAACAACCCAACTAACGAAGACAATAATGTTAGCATGGTGGCCATGCGGTAAAAGAATGGTAATAATGGCTGGTACACCTCAAAAAACATGGCAAATAATGGTAGGGTATGGTAGTACAGGTGAATGATTATGGTCATTAAATACAGTGTACTGGGGAATGACTGGTAAAGTTCTTGGTGTACGATTTCAAATTCCAATGTGTAGGAATCATGATTGCAAAATCACACAACTTTTGGTTTCCATTCTCATTGGATTTGGTAATGATGTGATATGATTACGATTTTCAGTACACCATCGTTTATTTATTATGGGACCCCCCCAACTTAAATGTGGTTGTCTGCGGCATGTACTAGTCTCTTCTTTGGAATATTTTAATTAAATCTGTAAGAGTCAATGAAGGCGTACCTAGCGACCTACCTGGCAGTTGAGTAACAACAAAAGTAACCAGTTGAGTAATGGCAATGGTGGAGTAATAGTGTCGATGGAGTAACAACAGTGGTGGAGTAACACCAACTTGGGAGTAATAGCACCGATGGAGTAACAACAACGACGAAGTAACAGAACCAACAGAGTAACAGCAACAGCGAAGTAACAACATTGGCGGAGTAACAGCAATGGCAGAGTAACAATAACTGCGGAGTAACAACACTGGCAGAGTAATAGCGACGACGGAATAACAACAACGGTGAAGTAATAGCAATGACTCTTACTTGAAAATTTTATTTTTTCCCTTTAGTCATATGAATAATTTTTCTTTTATTATTTTTACTTTTAGAGAACCTTTCAATGCAATTTAACTATAGTTTTAGACAACTTTTCAATATGTCTTAATTATAGATAAATAGATTTTAGTGCAAAAAATGAATTGTAAATATACTGTTTCTCTTCTACTTTACCAGACAAAATGACTATTTACAATACTTTATTATATCTTTTAGGAGTCTCATTTTAGACTTTAAAATTCCCCAATGCTAAATTCCTAACCATTTTCAAACAATTTTTACTATAGTTAATTCCCTACTAGTAATTGAAAATCATTACCCAAAGATCCCAAAAATATTATATTAAGGAAATTTTGAAATTTAAAATAAATTTGAAAACAAAAAATGTACTATCCAAACCAATTTTACAAAAATCAACCACATTTTAAGACACTACATCATCCCCTGGAAATAAGTTAGCATTAGTTGAATTTAAAATATCTCATTTTAATTGAAAGCTTATTTTATTGTAATGTTTTTAAAAAATACTTATAATAAAAAAGTACTCATAAATTATTTTAAATATATAATAAATACAACTCATAAAAAAAATATCTTCTTTTATAAAATAAGAAAAAATAAAATATTAATATCACTTTAATCCCAAATTCAAATAAGAAAATATAATCACCCTCATATAAACATGACTTAATATTTTATTTATTTTATATTTTATAATATAATATAATTAATTTAATTATAATATTATATATTTTATTTATTTTTAAAAATATTTTCAAATTTAGATTAACCATATCATTAAATTCAAATAATAAATATACCACTGCATCTAACCCGTGACATTTTGTTTTATTTTTTAGAATATACTTTAATTAAATACCAGTTAACTATTTTTTCCAAAAAAATTAGTACCAGTTAACTAATGCTAGCATTCGTTCACAGTTTCGAAATATGAACACCCATCCAAGCGATTATCCAAGGTTTTGGCTTCCCGCCTCAAGAAGAGGCTAAATAAAATGACAGTTTAATTCTATTAGTCCTGGTAAATTAATACAGAATTTTTATACGCTGCAATAAGCTAAGCGGGTAGAAACTTTAGATTACATGTGATAAAGATTAATGCTATCCAACTATTACCGATTACTATAGTCCCGTCGCCTCGCGGTCGGGACCAAAAAAGCTAACGAGCACAAACCCCACTCCAGGTTTTAATTTATATAATATTTCCAAAGAAATAAACCAACCTGTACTTTTTGAAATTTCGAAGGCACATTTTCTAACTTTATTAATTATTTTATGTAATCATTTAAACTCAGATAAACAAACCTTTGCCTCCTACATGGGCGGGAGACTTTCCAATTTACTATTCATACATGAAAGTAGATTACAAACCAAATGCCTTGTCCAACAGGAAGAAAACAAGATTGCTGTATAGCAGATTTTCAGTTTCAATTTAAATTTGCCTTTCAATTCACTAACATATTTTTGGTTTAAAACTTTGCATGGAAATGTTAGAGACGATTTTCTAAAAAGAAGTGTTTGATTTTAATTTTTAATATAATTTAGTTTAATTTGATGCTAAATTTTGAAATAATTTAAAAATATAATAATTATGAGTAGAGTTAATTATTTGATTTTATATTGTCAAATTTCTAAAATATTTCACAATCTAATTAATAATATAAGAATTTATTTTCATTAGGATTAAAGTTAAACCTAGAGTTGGTCTATTATCAAAAAATTGTAAGACTAAAAAATCTTTCTCCTTAACCATATTAAGAGGGTTAAAGATGAATAATACTCTCTTAAATTGCTAGATCTCACAACTATTCTTATTTTCAAAACATTTACCATATTATCAGCATTCTTAACCTGTTAAGTTAGCAACATTACAATAATCTTAAAATTCTTCTCACCCTTCTTTTTAATGATAAAAACAAAATATTAAATATTCTAAGTTACTCTCTTACTTTATTAAAATCTGATAAACTATATTAATATTAGTGAACATTATTATTAAAATATTTGTAAAATTTATATTTTTTATAGTATATTAAAAATGTGTATTAAATACAAAAAAAATACTAATTAAAAAAATCTTACCATCATTTTTTTAATATTACATTTTTTTAAATAAAAAGATTAATTAATCAAAATATTTAATTAACAAATAAATAATAAACTAATTTCGAAAAATGTATAAAATTATGAATTCTTGAACACTGTCGTTAAGAACCAAGACTACACAAAAAAAGCTACCATCTTTACCAACAGTTTTATATATATATACTAGATAGTATCATATAAGATTTAGTCAGGAGGAGTGATTGAATTACACAATTATATTATAAATCTTATTATAATTATCTAAACATGAGTAATTTATTTTTATAGAAATTACAAATTTATATATAAAATAAAAAAATATAGATTTTAAATAACAACCAAAATTTATTTGATCAGAATTTAGAACCAAAACTTTGGAAACATAAAATAATTAGAAAATGCGACTTAATTTTGATTTAAGTTTGAAAAGTTACAGGTCGAAATAGCTTTCCTTTTTATCCTAATCAACAAGACAAACTATGTATGCTTTGCAACTTTTGACTCTGTCATTAGTCCTACTAATACCTATTTTCTGTGCCTTTCAATCAAGGAGTGATTTTATGAGTTTTCAGCATATCGATCCATTCAAGACAAGACCTCTCTGTGTTCCTAAACCCCAGAAAACCATTGTCCTTGCTCTTGTTCATGCTCATGCTCACATCCTTCATCAAATTCCTGTTCAATATTCTGTCAACAGATAACCACCATTGTTCGCCCAGTTCTTCAAGCTTGCTCTCCACAAGCCCCTTCTCCTTCACAATCTCCTCCCACACACCGCTCTTGCTTTTCATTTCCTCGCCTAAGGAAAACCCACGCCCCTCATAATCACCCGCCTCCACCTCCAGCTTCTCTGCAAGCACAGTCCACAAATTTTTCCATCTGAACACATCCCCGTTGCTCACATTAAATACCTTGTTCTTCCCCTTTGGTTCAAAGCACGCCCATATCTGCTGCTCCGCAATGAGTTCCGCGTCTGAAGCCTCCGAATGTTGGGTATTTTTGTTGTTTGCAATGGGTAAAATATCAAAACCACAAAAATAAAACATAGAGGCAATGCTCTGTTTCCTTTGCTCTACTCCAGGATCTTTTGTGCACAGGGAAGCCTTAAAAAAAATTTACTGAACAGAGTATTTCACCACCATAAAGATTTCCATTCATTAAAATAAAAACACTAATAC
>APFE031694551.1:0-18783 GCA_000404065.3 Pinus taeda
GAAAAATAAATTAAATTAGAGAAATGTAGAGAAGCTCCATGTGGCATCAACCAGCATAAGAATATCCCTCTAAGAGATAACCTGAGTTAATGTAGGAAGTAGATTGGGGATAAAATCTTGACTCATTAATTGACTCCAAGTAATAAACACAATTTAAAGAATAAAAGGGGGGAATAAAGAGACAACTAGGAGAAGAAATAGGAATCTTGTGAGGTGGGGAAAATATTAGTTTTAAATAAAAAGTTAAGTAAATAATTTTGGGTGACCCTTGCTGAGAGAATGACACATGGGTGGGTGAATAATCAAGTATTAAATTAAAAGAAAAATATTATAATTATGCATGACATGCCAAGTGTCACCTATGAGGACTCCTATAAAATAAGGGGCAAGCCATGAGAGAAGGGACTTTTTTTTGGGAACCCTATTGTTGGATGGATGATATGATGTCAAAACAGTGACTACGAAGCTATAGTGAGTTGGTGAGGTAGAGGATTTCTTTTTACAGAGGGGACTCTTGAGCTAAGGTTGCTCTCCTCTGCCAGCGAGATTCTTCTGCCATTGTACAACCCCATTGCAGCTCGGGGGTCCGCGGGGAAGAAGAGTACCCAAGGAGTAGGCTGGGAGGTTAACCGGTGGGTCTCGTTTTCGGATCAAGTGTGTCATCATACACTCGCAGAAGTGACCAGCAATAAGGAAATACCAGCGACAACAAAGCAAGCGGAGTCTCGCCTCTCCGGTGTATGGTACATGTGTATTTCGTTACTACTTGACCTTAGATTAAAGGTATATAAATGTGGTGTTATGTTCCTGAAATTGGCATCAGCGATGTGTGTATTGATTGAATTGAAATCTCAATGTGTTTATTTGCTGGTTGTAATTGCTGTGTAAAAAAAAAAAAATAGATATATATATATATAGTTTAGCTGGGTCATTTCACTGTTTTAGCTGGGTCGTTACAGTGGTACATCATCAATGTGACTAAGTATTTGACCAGATGGTGGAGGCGCAGCCTGTGAAGGACTGTACATGCGAAAAAATAACAACATTCATCTTTGAGTACGTACTGACTAGTTTTGGTTTCTCGAATATTTTGATGAGCGATCGCGCTATGCATTTTCTTAATGAGACGATCAGTGCGTTGATGAAGGAGTTCCAAGTTTATCTTCAAAAGAGTACGCCATATCACCCGCAGGCTAATGGGACGGTGGAAGCATTTAATAAGATATTGGATAATGCGTTGATGAAGGTCTATAATGCACAAAGGAATGACTAGGATGTCTGTGTACCCGCGATGCTATGGGATTACAGGACTACAGTTTGCAAAATTCTGACTAGCTGAATGCCTTTCAGGCTTGTTTATGGCATAGAAGTTGTGATGTCGATGGAATACATCGTACCTAGTCTGTGCATAACAACATTTATAGGAATGATGCATCGTGGAGCCTTAGAAGAAAGGCTTGTGCAGCTAACAAAGTTGGAAGAGGATAGATTTTTGGCTGGATTACATCAGCAAGTTCAAAAGAAGCGCGAAAAAGCATGGCACAATCGACACATCAATATGCACACCTTCAAGGTAAATGATTTGGTTTTGTTATATGATATCAAGTTTGATAAATTTCCAGGAAAATTTTGGATGCATTGGCTGGGGACCTATGTCGTTAAAGAGATTACCGGTGGTGGAGCAGTTCAGCTCGTGAAGTTGAATGGGGAGCTATTTCTAGGGAAGGTAAATGGCAGTCGATTGAAGCCATACACCAAGGATCTGGCCAGATGACTATATGGTGGAAGCACAATCTTATCACTTCAGGCAGTTGAATGGAGCCACGAGGCTATAAACTACATTGCCCGGGTTGTAGAGCTGCGTGACTGGGGAACTGCGTGGAAAGAAGGAATGTCACAACGTTAAGAGAAGTGCGAAGGGAGTTGCGCTATAAGAGGAGAGATTGCGCAGGGCCGCCAGGAAGTGACCATTATGATCATTGTTCATGATTTGACAGTGAGAAAATGACTAAATCGAGTAGGGGGCGAAATTTAAGTCAGAATTTAAAAGCGAGATCTTTGAAAATCTGCCGCCAATCTAGCATTTATAAGCGAATTTTGGGGGGAAAGGTCGGATTCAAATTCGAATTTTCCTATAAATTACAAATGGCCACCCAACAAAAAACACTTGGCATTTTGAGAATTGAGGTGTTGAGCTCTCAGGCACGCATGAACCTTGAGAGTTTTGAGGCTTTGGTGGCAAGTTTAGTCTTTGATAAGCTGCCCAAGGAAACCCAAGATCTCCTAACTAGCATCATGTCAGCACCCATGGAAACCGCAACTACTGAGGGATCGATGGCATCTTAGGGAGATTCCCCTAAGATTGCAAGTGTAGAGGTGCCTGTAGAGGTACCGAAATCACTGAGGTCTCCCAGTCTGAGGCCTACGCTGACTACAAAGGGGCCTAAAGTGAAGAAGGACAAGCAAAAAGTGGCACAACCAGTGCGCACGTTTCCTAGGAAACATCTGCAGAAAGAAAAGCCCACTGCGCAGGAGAAAGGTAAGGTGGTCAACCTAGAATCTGAGGAGGGCACTGAAGATGTGGATATGGGTGCCGAGGACATTGACATTGAGGACGTAGATCCTATTTCCAAGTTGTTGGAATACATTCTCCCGCGTCGAGGCAAGGTGAAGGTCCCGAAGGACCCGGATGAAGGAAAATTTATGTTGAATACCCCATTGCTGCCACACCTAATTACATTTGAAGGCCCGCACTTGGCGCGAATCCCGTCTCTCAAGCTGGAGGATTTGGAATTTAGCATACATAGAGTGATTCCCCCACTTGGCGACTGATGCCTTCATGACCCGAGTGTTCTACAAAGATACAGGTGTTGCCGCGCTAGATTCAAAGAAGTGGATCAAAGGGGTGGAAAAAGTAAGCCTATTAAACCTGCTATGGGTGCCGCATTACCATCGTGCACCTATAACCTTGATGGTGATCAAGAAATTGTTGTGCTTGGTGCACAATGGATGCCTGTGGTTGGGAGAATCGATACCAATCACGATCATGTTGATCCATAGGATCACTTTTCTGCCGCATTCAGGATTGAACTCGACCATGACATTTGGCGAAAGACGGGTGAGTGTGACCCTACCATGCAAATGAATGATAAGTTTAAGCTGGCTAATAAACCATGCGGCTATTCAATTTCTAGCATAATTGACACCTCGGTTAAGGTCACCTCCCAGATTTTGGCTAGGAAAATCATGAGAAAGTGTCGCGCAAATGAGGTGCTAGCACCAATTGTGTTTTATCAACTCAGTGCATAGAGGGCATACAATTTAATTGGGCGTGCTACCTATGCGGTGAGTTCCTCGCGAACTGCAAAGAAGCCCAAGACTAGGATAAAACTTTTCACTACTCTTGGTTAGTGTTATCAATAGTGTTGGTTGCGTGGGAGCTATCGAAGGATAGCCAGTTTCCTCGCGAGAGTCAAAGACAACAATATCTTATGGGTGCTAATGGAGGCAATCATTCGTGTCGCAATTAACTGCAAGTTGCAGCTCTCACAAACTGTCTTTGAGTAGTTGTCAGAATATGTGGAGTTCAGGGAGAAGTTCCACTATGTTTCCATAAAAGCGCAGAAGGACCCCGAGCAAAAATGGTATGATCTTCCATACTTGGAGACAGATGATGAAATCGCCGCGGTCATTGAGAGTTGGCCAGCAGAGTGGCGCATGGCCTCAGACTTGTCCACTGGGTCTAGTAAGTCTGCAGTGAAGCAGAAGAAGGAAGAGGCCAGGATAAAAATGCAGCAGTTGGACGAAAGGAGGAAAAAGGAGGTCGAGGAAAAAGCTAAAGCAGAGTGTGCAACTAAGAAGCTGACAGAAGAGGAGGAAGAAGAGGAAGAGCATGACTCTGACAGAAGTCAAAGGTCTCCTTCATCGCAGACAAAGGAAGATGAGCAACTATCAAGACAGGGAGGTGCATACCTGGAGACTACTCCATTCTAGGTTAAGCGCACGAGGGAGAAGGAAAAATTAGGGTTGTGGAAGAAGTCCAAGGCCAGCAAGTCATCACTTGACCCGATCACTTTGACTGAAGGTGATCTAAATGATATCGGGGACAAAGTGAGGGACGTGACCGCGAAACTGTTGCAGCAGTTCGAGAAGCAGTAGAAGCAAGCCTTGATTGCCATTCAAGCGGGTCTGCGCGAGTTATAGTTCCAGGCCACTCAAGTGTAGACTAGTGTGGGACAACACAACACAGCGTCGACTAGCTTAGCACCTAGGACCTCAGAAGCAGCGGAGCTGATCCACTCCTTGGATCCACGGGTCGTCATGCTGCCAAACAGAGCATTGACTACAGAAGTGGAAGCTGACAAGGCCACCATTAGCACTCTCAAGAAGTTTGGGTTAAACTTGGTCACGCTGCCAAGTGAGGCCCTTAACACCCTACAAGACGGTGTTATCGCAAAACTTTAGGCCAGAGAGTAAGGCGCACTAAATATGATCAACGAGCAGAAGGTCAACAATGTCCAGATGTTCATAGAAAAGACTTCCACGATTAGTCCCCTTAAGAAGATCACAGATTAGAATGAGCGCACCATAGTTGTGGTAGTTGAGGCTTGCAGGACTGTTACGGAGCTCAACATCCCAGAAGATGTGCCAGTCGATGCCAGAATTCGGAAGCTCACTGAAGGTGTGCATGACGCAAGGACAGAGCTGGCTAAGGTTCAGTTTGAACTGAACCTTAAGATCACACAACTTGAGTTGAGGGCCCAACCTTCGACTCTACCAGAAGTCAGAGAACAGCGCGAGGATCTGTCAAGGATGCAGTTGCCGCAGTAGACGCCATAGTGAAGGATTGCACTTCACTCTTCGAGTAGTAGCTCGAACTAGTTACTAGCCCGCAGGAAGATCCCAACGTGCAACGGCTAGAAACACAGGCAAGGGAACTATAGCTAAAGTATGATGAGGTCAAAACGATAGCACGCACCGTCACCATCACACAGAGGTTTGCGAAGCTGCAAGAAGCGAAGGCACTGAAAGAACAGGTGGACACAACACAATGCAAGGAGGCAGTACTTAAGGCCAGATTGGGACCTTGGCTAGATGAAGCATATGTTCTCACAGCCACCATCAAAGGAAAATTGGCTAGTCTACAGAAAATGCAGTAGAAAATATAGGCAGATAATGCAGCACTAGCAACGGAGCAGTTGGTCGAACAAGCTAAGCAGGCGGCGACACAGTGTACTGCTAAGGTTGCAGTATTACAGGTGGAGCTGGGACATCTTCGCGACAAGATCTCGATGCCAGCAGAGTGACTCAGGAGCGAGTCACCATATTTGTGTTGGGGGCCTGTTGGGAACGGGTCCCCTAGGGTCAATTTTGGGGTTAAAAGCCCGAGTTTTGGGGCTAAAGGCCCAAGTTTTGTATAAAGAATGTAAACTCTCCGCATTTTGTGGTCCCGAAGTGTGAATATGTAAAGAGTCATAAAGGGTTTCCGCCCTTAGTTTATGTAAATTATGTCAGCTTTATGAGATCCACCCTTTGTCTGCGAACCATGGGAATGGATAAAAGGGGAAGTTTAGAAGAGTCTATGGTAGTTTTAGTAGTTCAGTACAGATATGTTTTGAAGAGTCATTGATGTAATGGGTCTGTGAGGGCTAAGAATGAAGAGTCTTAACATAGGAGAGAGGCTCTGCAGCTGAGTGCATAGAGGCCTAGGGTAGAACTCTGCAGCTGAGTGTGCGGACCCCTGCAGCTATGTGCGCAAGGTAGTTAGAGTCTGTAAGAGATATTTGAACATCAATAAAGAAAATTATTCTGGAATTACCTGTGTATGAGCTATTTTACTTCTGTTATGACTTCATGCGATTATGTTATGTTAAATACTAGGTTTATGATTTATTGTTATATTGATGGATGAATCTATGTGTTTTACTTCATTATATGAATGCAAGTAAGAATGTCTATTTACGTGAAGATAATCATAATGCATGTTGAAGTTATCCACTACTTAAGCTAATCGGGGTAAATACAGAAATAAGAGTAATTACAGAGGCGCGTAAGTGTCTGGATCGCCTATTTAGGGTACGCGAAAGATAGTCATAGACCTTCGCGGAGGTCTAGAGGACAATAAGGGAAGTATATCGATAAGCCCTATAAGGCTTATCGATCTGCGTGAAGGAAGGGTTAGGGTATAAAGCGACATCACTGCCATGTCAAAGTGTGGAAACTTGGTTTTGGCATCCCCCCATATTGCTTTGGGTGAGACTTCAGTCCACGCTCCAGAGTGTGGCAACTTCAGCAGAGGTTGAGGTTTTGTGTTTTGGCAGTGTCCTGTATTTTTCCTATGATGATCATTATGGCTGGAAATGCGCACTAGATCGATGTTGTGTCAAGGTAATAGAAATTATGCAGCGCTTATTGATAGTGTCTCAAAGAAATTTTTACTTAATTCTAAATGTTAAGGGTTCATGATTTCCAGGGCATGAAAATCTAGATCGAAATAGGACAGAGATAAGAGGAATTCCAAAATCTTTCTCACCTCAAGGTATCACAGGTATGAAATTCTCATTTCTATTTAACAAAAAGAACCACAAAATTTTCAATGAAGAAATTGAAATTTATTCTTCATGAAATTGATTGAAATTTGTTCTTCATGCAACTGATTTTATGAATGGACAAATCATAGTTATTTATGGAAAGTTACATTTCTTCCTCTTCATTTGAAAAATTTAAAGAAAAAAATTGTTACAATTTAACTTCTGTATTTAAAATTAGGAGTCTATTTACAAAATTCGCTATAATTACAATCGGTTTACTAAGTTGATGAATCAGTTTTATTATATATGTTAAATTGAAACATAATGTATGCTCAGAAGAATTAAATGATGGTTGTCGTTTGAGACATATTTGACGGGCCGAGGCATTCGAGAGAATGAGGCACGGGACATCAAAGAAAAAGGGTCACCCAAAAGGTCGTGTTCGTCCTTACTGGTCTTGGCCTTAGAAGGGGTGGGCGGTTAAGATCCTATTGAGGAGATTCTTAATCCCAATAGAAAATCTCCTTCACTTTGCCTAGGTACTAGGAGTAGGAGGTCAGTGGGTGCTTTATCATATGTCTACGAGCCCCAAAATCTACAGTCTATCATTAAGGAAAGTGGTCCTTGGGAAAACTCTGAGGCCAACTTTTTCCCTGCTATAATGAGGCAATGCCTCTACTGTTTTAGTCGAGTCTGTCGATTATGATAGCCTTATCCCAGTGTCTTTATCGGTCTCCTGTTCCCAAACTTTGCTCCTGGTTTAGATATCCTAGTATAGTTGGTTCTAAAAGTGGGACTATCAGTGGCAGGCCAAGTGAGCCTAGCTTGCCTTGGTTCTAAAGGAAAGAAGGCAGAACCAAGGAAAAAGCGAAACTATCCATGGTAGGCTAGCAATCTGCCATGCCTGGTTCTAAACGAAAGAAGGCTCAAGCAGAGCCAAGGAAAAAAGTGGGGCTATAAGTGGCACGCTAGGAATCTACCCTGCATGGTTCTAAAACAAAGAAGGCCCAAGCGGAACCTAAGAAAGAAGTGGGGCTATCAGTGGCATGCTAGCAATTTTCCCTATCTATTTCATGGTAGTTATCCTATATGCATGAGACTTGGCGGGCAATATCTGCCTGCCTTCGTGACATAGGGGCGGGATGCATAGCGAGGGATGAAGCACTGAGCGAGATAGTCATAGCGAAGGGGTGGCTAGAGTGATGGGTTTTATTTTTTTGGTAGCCTCGGCTACCTACGCCGACATGGGGAACCACCAATAGGAAGCATGTGGAGATTCAAGTGCCTAATCGATAGCCTTAATGAATTCGTATGTGTGTTGCAAAGGTCAGCTCCGACAACGTGGCTGGAATCATGGAGAAGCTCCTCCCATAAAGAAAAGGTTACCAACCATACAATCCTTGGAATGGATGAACCGTGGGAGGTTTCTATATTATGGAGGTCCCAATGCATGATGTTCCTTGACTTGCACATTTGTTAAATAAAAAGTATCTTGTGTTTATACCAATAGAATAAATTAATCTGTAATTCATTTAATGAGAGGAACCATCATAGTCGGTGAGGTGGAGCGAAGATTTGATCTATATATTTACGTTACGCTTTGATTCGTCCAACCCCCTTTTAGTGTATATGTAATAGAGTTGGAAGGTGTTGGCTTCCATCTATATATAAGGTTTAGGTTTCATGATTCCAGCTAAGATAGATATAAACGCTTGAGCTTATCCATTTAGTCACATTTTCTGAGGATTTTTTTTAGCAAAGGAAATGAGTGACTTTCTTTGGTCTAAAATATGTTAAATAAATGTGTCATGTATCAATTACCAAGTATTTATATTTATAAAATAAAGATATCATTTATTTATATAAGTCGAACCATTTTATATTTACGCCGTAAGGCGTTTCCCTCTGAAATCAACTCTCCTCTCTGCCTACCTATCATCTTGTAAGCCGCACGATTATATGTTAGACGATTGCAACAATTTCAGCCGTTGATTCAAAGGGGTTGCCAAACGGTTTGGGCGTTTCATTTGGCATCGGGTCGAATAGTTTCATATGCGACAGAACTATGGCAGAGTCATATGCGGCAGAAGCATAAACACATTACCTATGTTTTACAGGGCCTTAAGAGTTTCATCAGCGCCACTTACGGTAAACGCACCGCCCTCTTCCAGGTTCAAGACCTTGACGACACCGTCCTCTGCCAACAGCGCATAGCGCCTCGATCGAACCCCTAAACCCGCAGGTTTATCGCTCAAATCAAGAGTAACACCCAATGCTTTGGTGAATTCTTGATTTCCATCGGCCAGCAGAAGGATCTTATCACCTACATTCAGATTCTGACCCCAGGCCCTCATAACAAAAGCATCGTTTACAGAAACGCAGGCAATTGTGTCAACCCCTTTGGCCTTCAGCTCATCGGCTTTCTCCACAAATCCTGGCAGATGTTTCTGAGAGCAAGTGGGTGTGAAGGCACCGGGAACGGCCAACAGAACCACTTTCTTCCCCTTGGTTAACTCTGAGACTTTTATTGTTTGAATCTCGCCCTCTCTGTCAAAATATGCCAGAGTAGCCTCCGGCAGCTTCTCCCCCACTGAAATAGTTGCTCTGATTGACTGTAAAGTTGTTGATGACCGAACAAATGTTGATTTGACAGGATTTATTGTGTGGGGTTTGGGGCCAGGAACCAGAAATGAAGAACCCTTCAAAACCCTTGAAGGATTCTTCAATGCAATAATAGGAGGGCGCAGTGTGGGTTTCATAAACGAATAACAAATGGGCGTAGAAGGCACCTTGCATGAAAAAGATTTATGCGAGTATAAAGTACAGAAGGGAGCATCCAGAAGTTGTTTATCGCTCAAATCAAGAGTAACACCCAATGCTTTAGTGAATTCTTGATTTCCATCGGCCAGCAGGAGGATCTTATCACCTACATTCAGATTCTGACCCTAGGCCCTCATAACAAAAGCATAGTTTACAGAAACGCAGGCAATTGTGTCAACCCCTTTGGCCTTCAGCTCATCGGCTTTCTCCACAAATCCTGGCAGATGTTTCTGAGAGCAAGTGGGTGTGAAGGCACCGGGAACGACCAACAGAACCACTTTCTTCCCCTTGGTTAACTCTGAGACTTTTATTGTTTGAATCTCGCCCTCTTTGTCAAAATATGCCAGAGTAGCCTCCGGCAGCTTCTCCCCCACTGAAATAGTTGCTCTGATTGACTGTAAAGTTGTTGATGACCGAACAAATGTTGATTTGACAGGATTTATTGTGTGGGGTTTGGGGCCAGGAACCAGAAATGAAGAACCCTTCAAAACCCTTGAAGGATTCTTCAATGCAATAATAGGAGGGCGCAGTGTGGGTTTCATAAACGAATAACAAATGGGCGTAGAAGGCACCTTGCATGAAAAAGATTTATGCAAGTATAAAGTACAGAAGGGAGCATCCAGAAGTTGTCCATAATGATTTCTTAGGAGAACTCTTGAAAGAAGACTTGCATTCAGAAGAAATTATAGCAGATTTTGTACTATTCCTGCTCTTCGCTGGTCACGAGACCTCAGCCTCAACGATGGCATTTGCTATCAAATTTCTCACGGACTGTCCCCAGGCACTTCGGGAGCTGAAGGTGTGTCAATGTATTGTAAATAAAAGCATTTCATCTTTCGAATTGGTATTGGTATTATATAAATCAACCTTCAATGGTAACAAGATTATTTCATATGCTAAAAAATATATCCACTGCACCAAATTAATCTATATAGATCTAACTACCTCCAGAATCCAACCAATGTACTTGACGTTGTTCACATGCCTGTTTACATCCAAATCAGTCCATCTTGGCTGTAAAAAAATGTAACAAATCATCAGTCATAGGTAGTTATTTAACCCCTGGAAAAAATTTGCTGGCCCAAAATATGATTCACAGCAATCCTGTATAAGGGCATTTGAAAAGAGTGCAAACATCAGTCCTTACTGTTAAATTGGAGTGGATGTATTGAGCAGTGTCATCACCCAGCTTTTCTAATTTTTCATGATGGCTCTGGTCAATCACTGTTCTTTCAAGATAATATGGAGATATCTCATTTTTTACTGCTTCTGGAAATTTAGACAGTTTTCTGGTGTTTCTGTTCATCATAACCCAGGTGCTGCCCAAAGAAAAATGAACGAAAGGTTAACAAACATAGCAGTAAAATTTTGAAATGGTATTCTGAACTTTGTTTCAAACTATTCAAAACCCTGAGCAAGGAAACTGTAATAGCTTTCACTAAATTCTTGTTCAGAAGATGGGTGCTATGTTTTTGCATTCAGTTAATGAAATTGCATACCCGGGACAGACATGTTCCATGGAATGAATTGAAAGTATATATTTTTTTTCTGGAACCAAGGGGAAAATAATTATAAAGAACAAATTTCATTTACCTTTGTGATTGCCTAATCTGCTTGGCCAAGGAGGATTAAACATGTAACTTATACTTTCATGGATTACAATAGTTCAAGCATACCTGGTAGCTTGTGCAAGTATGTAGCCAGTTTTGTAATCACGAACAATCCAATCACGCCTTAAACTATTTTTCCCTGATCCGGCTACCCAAGTATCAATTTCCACTACATCACCCCTTTAAACAACTTTCAGGTTGTTAGTATAAAAGTCCATGAATAAAAACAGGCAAAAAGTGTCAAGGAAGCCATTATTTCATACAATTCAGAATCCACAGGCAGGTAGGGGACTGGAGTTAATTACCAAGAAGGATAACGCTCGACATGAACTTGCATCTGGGTAACCACCCAAATGAGATTGAGACGAGTCATCTCGTGTGTGGAGCCAAATCCATCCCCATTCATCCCAGCAACACAAACATGGTTCAGAGCAGTTTCCTGCATAAAATGAAATGATATTAGACATCATGTATAAAGATTACTCTTTGGTGAAACAAAACATACAGATATCAAGAAGTTGGGTTGGTTTAGCCATATTGCCAAAAGCCCAGTTTTGATAGATAGATAATGATTACCAGTACCAATATTAATATAATATCTGCTAATCACCTGAAGATGATTGATCATAGTCTCAATTGATCCACTCATGTCTGCCCCAACCTCATACGATCTGATAGAAAATTTCTGCCTATAAACCAAATTCCCTTGTACAAGCCTCCCCAGCCTGAACACATCTTCTTCTTCTGCCAATTCGACTGCAATACCATTAGTCCTGGCTGTGTGAATTAGTTATTTATCCTTCACTTTGGAGCCATTGATTATATTAGGTGCTCCTTGAACATTGGCAATCACTTTGAGGATCTTGCCTCGTCCAGATAGAGACTTTGATACAGAATTCTTGACATGACATGTAGATTCATGGAAGATCCAAATGATAGTGACTTCACATAGAATTTAGAGGTCAATATCATCTTTGTCCTATGAATGCTTTCTGTGGTAGCAGAAAAGGATGTTTGCCACAAATTCCCATAAGCACCAGCCTCCATTATATCAAACTCTGTATAAGAAAAAAGAATATATTGTATCCAAAGGATTCTGCAAGTTCAAATGCAATGGACAAAGATACAAATTATACACTGTCAGAGCAAGAACATGTGCATATATAGAGGCATGCACTGATTCCCTTTAACTTGGAACTAATTTTGGACAACTCTGCATTCCTAAAGAGCCCACCTCTTTCACACAAACACAACGCAGAGAAGCCTACGCAGAAACACTCAATTGGAAATCCACACGCAATATAGACAGATTAAAGGCTCTGCAAAGCTCGATAAATCCTTTTTTAAATGTATATTTTATGGCCGTTTTCATGTATTTTCAATTATGTTAACTTGCTTATATAATGCAAATTGGCCCATTATTCGAAAAAGAAAAGCAAGATTGATACACGTAGGAAAGCAGGTGGACAGTAGCTGTGTTGGCTCTGGTAATCCAGCAATCCAACGAAATCGACTCCAACCACTTACAACTAACAAAGAGGATGCCTAGACCAACACTCTAGCCGCATAATCACCTGCCAGATCATTTATTCAGAATAGCCAAAGAGACCCCATTTCTTCATTTCTATCCTGAGAATATTCATCTGTCCACCTCTACCTGGCAAATCAATCCCAATGAACAATTGTCTGGGTCAAAGTTCTGGATATGGGTGAATATTGATAGTCAAATAGATTCAGACTGGGATTGGAAGTGGGCTCTGTCGATGAATTCGAAGAGGCAGTGGGCATGCCCGAACAAAATAGTCTACAATTGCAACGACTGGTAGATAACTTTACTGCCTACCTTCTGGTGCTACAGTTAACAACTTTGGCTACCAACGCGGTCTTTTAGAGGGAAGAAGACAATTGAACTTCTGATCCATCCCAACAACAAATGAAAGTGTCAAGATATTGTTAGCTAGAGTGCGAATGAACAATTGATTTTGCTCTTTTTTTCAGTAGATTTCAAAATATTCCTAAAATTATCTGATCTATCTAAATAACAAAGGAAAATTGCAAAATATTGTTGACCAAAATGAGATTAAACAAATAATTTTACTCTTATTCATTAAATTCCAGAATATTTCCAAAATTTATAATCAAATTAAATTCCATTAATACTATGCAAACTTGTAAAAATTTAGATATATAAATAAGGCCAGGAAATCTAGTGACAACTAAGTTGTCACAAGTTCTATATTGATTTGGGGAAAGTGTGCAACATGAGTTTTGATCTACAAAGAAGGCATTGACTACTCTGCACTGATATTTATTTTAATGATATCATAATGTAAAACTAATACATCAGGAGAGTTGGTGAAATTTTTGTACTAGATGCAAATAAAGTTTATTCAATGCCATACTCAAGTCAAAGTTATACGTCCTCAACATGAATGAGGAGATTGGCTGGAAATTTCAGTTCTTTAATGAATCAAGTAATGTTTACGGCATATTCACTCACTTTGCATTGGTATTGGTACGTATATATGGTGAATAATTTATATTTATAATAGAACTTGTATTGGTTTTTTCTAATTTTCTAATAATTAAATAATTTTAATAAGCTGTTAGAAGAAATGTTATTGAAGAAACACACAAAAAATTTATATTTTATTTAATTATAATTGTATTTATAGTATTATATATTTGATTAAACTAAGATAGACAATTGAACTGAGATCATAATAATAAACTAATTAAAGATGAGATCTACACAAATCTAGTCCTTCCAAAAGATGCCTAGATCTAAAACTTTCAATTTTTGGTTTAAGAAGTGTCTTCTTGAAGATGTCAACTATGATGCCTTTAGTAGAACAATGTTCCATATAGAGTTCTTTCTTCTCAATGAGATCTCTAATACAATGATAACTTGTTTCAATATGCTTTGATTTATCATGGAACATAGGATTATTAGCTAACTTTACACATGATAGATTATGGCAACAAATAAGAGTCGTGGTCTTCTCTATTACTCTAAGCTCTAGAAGCAATTTCTTAGGCCATATTGCTCCAGAGCCCTTGGTAGAAGCATCAAATATTCAGTGTTTGCCAAATGATAAATCAATACAAATTTGTTTCTTACTACTCCAAGAAATCATGCCAAAACCTAACGAGAAAGAATAACTTGTAATAGATTTTATGAAATTCATATCACCTGCCTAATCAACATCTGTGTAATCATACAAAAAATATATTTTCCTTTTTCAAAACTAAGACCATAAGAAATAGCTTCACTCAAACAATGAAGAATTATTTTAGCAGCCTACCAATGGATCTTCCTTGCCCTTACCATAAACTGACTTAGAACATTTACATGATAAATCAGGAAAGGCTAGAAATCAATTTAAAATATGAGGTAGCATCCACTTCTTCAATTGGATCATCAATTCTCAATTTAACACAAGGATCCATGGGTGTAGAGATAGATTTACAACCATAAGTTTTGAAGCTTTTCAAAATCTCTACAGCGTACTTGGCTTGAATCCAAGGAAAATTTTAGGGGCTAAATTTCATAGATGGACTAATTTCAATGTTTTTTTAAACAAAAAATTCACTCGTTTCCATTTTTTGTTTAGATGATTTGTCCAAGTTTTATACAATAAAATTAGTATACCTTAACAATAGCCAAAACCTTATAAAGACTATATAAAATTAATAAAAAATTTGAATGTTCTTACAAATATATCACCAAACATTTTACAATTTTCATATTAGGGACTAGTAATATCCACCAAAATTTCTACACTTCAAGGTAAATTTCCATTCCTAGAATTTTACCTACCCGAGTTGAAAGAAGTTGTTCTTTATCTTGCGAAACTTCCAAACCAGAGGAATAGTGAAGGGGACCCAAAAATTCCTGACATAATTCATTTTTCAACCAATGAATTAATTCATCATCATTTCCCACCAAAATAGTATCATGTACATATAAAATATGAATAACAATGCTATGATCACCATCATGCAGAAAATATAGATATCAATTCTTGATTTTCTTACACATTTTCTATGGAACCACTCATCAATACTAGTGTAGCATGCATGATGAGCCTATGTGAGACCATACAGGGCCTTCTTTAATATGCACACAAGATCCTCTTTACCAGCTACTTCAACCCATATGGTTGTTGTCTATGGACTTCTTCTTTCAAAAGTCCACTTACAAGGGTTTTATTTACATCCAACTAGTGAATATTCCAATTATAACTAGTAGCCAAGGAAAGTACACATTTAATGGTAGTATATCAAGAAATAGATGTTGTTGTATTTGTAATACTTTCTTGCATTTATGTTGAATGGTCATGTTTTCCATCCATGGTACAACAATGAAGAGGTGCAGTCTAGGCATTCAAATGGAAATCAAAAGGGAGAGGTGGCACATTGAATGACCATCTTAGAGAAGGCTCAGCATATCAAGGGCTCATCTCGATCTGGGTTAGACTGTGATGCAATATATTTTGCCTTTTTTCCTGAATCTTTAAAATGTGGACTAGATGTCAACTTTGACATGAATACAGTTGCCCAAATCTATCTCATGTATACAACATACTGTGCTCACTACGAAAAATGCAGAATTTATAGGATTTTGTTATACAAAATAAAAACACATGTATGCTTTGGGAATTTGATTTTCTGGTAAAATTCTGATTTGAAGGTAATTTTGTTCTCTCGTTCTCTAAGAATTGGGAGATTTGTAGATCATGCATTGTGGGTGAAAAACATAGAAATTCAACGATTGAGTGAAACTGAATTATGCAACTTGCACCACGTTGTGGGGAGCTAAGTCAAGGATTCGATGAAACCTTCAGGTTTGGAATTTGGTGAACCTGAAAAAATTCGAAATTCAGTGGTAATTCTTGGTACTAGTGGTAATGCTTCTGAGGACAAGGGCAGTCCTTTGACAATAGCTCATATACAAAGGTTTTGAAGCTTCTATATCTTAAATGGCTAAACAAGATAGCTTCTATATCTTAAATGGCTAAGCAAGATTTGTTAGACCTGTGGATTTTAGTATATGAAACCATTTATACTTATGTTAGCTCACTAATTGGCTCTCTTATGCAGCAATGTTCTTGGATCATACGCCCATTTCATATGGAATGTCTACTAAGTGGTTCTAGTTAATGGGGCATTGATTTGAGTCTTTAATATATTTTTATTCTTTATCAAAGTATTTTTTTGCTCTATTTGCTTTCTTCAATTTATGCCTTACGGCGTTTCCTTTGCAACATCTGGTGCAAATGCTAGTAAACTTAAATAAGAAGTTATTTAAGTATAGACAATACTGATAAGCATGATTCATTTGTATGAGGAGAACTATCTAACATTAAACCCTAATGAACTTAATCACATTTAGGTAAACATAGATTATTTAGAACATAGTGGGGTTTCTTTTGAGTGAAACTTTTTTTGGGACATATCAATTTCTATAATTAAATTAATGAGGGATGGATGCATGTTTTCATTGTCTCTCAACAGTTTCATGGCATGGATGAAATTAACTTTTTTGGCAAGAATTTGTGATGATTATTAACATTTCCATGCCTTTAAAATGATCATGAGGATGAGATACACTATAGGGATGGTTTGGCGTCATCATATTGTTCATCACACATAAGGTCTAAAGTGGGAAACTTCTCTAGCTTGGTTATCCTAGGAGACTCATCAAAGCAATTGTAATCATCTCCAAGAGGGTTGCAAACCATGTCCTAAGTATGAATAGACATGTCCAATACTAGTGGGGTCTTCTATTGCTCTTTCCTTTTCCATTTTATTCTCTAGATAAGTGTGGCATGATCAACTTGAGATCTTCTTTACTTCTGATAACCTCAGTTCTGGAGCACATATGGTTCCATGCCTATTCCTTGGCACTAGACTTTTGAAGCAAAGGAAACTCATTTATAGGAAGCTATGACAAACTAGTGTTCAAAGTATGATCCATTAGTTTGGCTTCTCTACCAGCAATCTAAGGATACCAATGACAACTTGACCTTTACATTTCTTCCTCTTTTTAATGCAAATTTTAAATTAAAAAAAATTCTAAATCTTGGGTTATGAGCACTACATTATATATGATAATAATATAACATACATTAAAAAAAATCCATTTATATGGTTGTAAAATGTTATGTATATAGTTATTGAGAGTTATGTTCCAAAAACTTAAAATAGGGTAGGACACTTCAAATGTTTCCAAACACTAGCTATGGCATCCACTATGAACAACAAACCACAACTATCAAAGATGGCCTAGCAAGGCATCACAACAAGCTACTTGTAGCCACTTCAAAGTATGAACAACAAACTAGCATGAATGACTACAAGTCCACCGTTAATTTCCCACATAGATCATACAAGTCGTCTAGGAGATTCTCTAAGTTTACATTAAACAAGGCCTCCAAGCATAGTGCTACAAATATTTGATAGGGATTCTTTGCGACAAATCCTAGATCCTTCTCACCCAAGGACATCAAACCCTAGCACATCATGTCTTCTCTAGTTTTTCCTTGTCACAAACCCTAGCACCTTCAACCCTTGCATTGACAAAATTATAAATACTTTAATATAAGATCATTGACAAAACGTATTGATTAGAATACTACTCCTCAATTTATGATTATGCACAAAAGTTGTTAAATTAACATCTATAATCATCACTAGAAACTACTCAATTTCAATGGGAAACATACACTAAAATAAGATTTACAGGTACACAAATTATGGATAGCAATGTACTTCATTTATAGAACAAATGAAGTTACAAGTACATACCAATCATAATCTTGTCAAAGGCTAGGACACTCCAATTTGTCTCCAAACCCTAGCTAGGCATTCCACCATCAACAAAAAAACCATAACTAGCGCATGGCATAGATAATTCGATCCGTTAGATCCACCAGATGCCCTTTGCATCAATAAACAACTAGTAAGTTGAAGCCCAACGTGTGTCATTGATCTTGCTTGATTATAGTTGTTGGATCTAAGCTTACATGATACAATCTCTCCAAGCATACTGATCCAAGTCTTCGATGGGGTCTCTTCACCACATATCCTGGTTCCTTGTCACCCAAAGATATAAAACCCTAGTAGATCATGTCTTCTCTAGATTTTGGTTGTCACAAACCTAAGCTCCTTCAACCCTTACATCAATACAATTATAACAACTCTAATATAGTCTCATTAAAGAAACACAATTATTTGTTGACTCCTATATTCAATTCACAATGATGGGCACAAGATGCTAAAGTAGCATATATGAGCAACACCATAAACTACTCTAATCTCTATGTGAATATATGGTAAAAATTAGATCCTCAACTACAGAAATTGTGGATAGCAATATACTTCATTTCTACAAACAATAAAGTTAGAAGTATAGGCCAATTAGCCTATGACAAGTTGGTACATGTCGTTCATGCTTGTCATAGGATATGACACTTCAAAAGTTTCCAAACACTAGCTAGGGCATCCACCATCAACAAGAAACCATAACTAGTGAAGATGGCCTAGCAAGGCATCACACTAAGATACTTGTAGCCACTTCAAAGAGTGAACAACAAACTCACATGAATACCTACAAGTCCACCCTTGATTCCCCACATGCATAGCCCGACGAACCTTAGGTGTAGAAAAGGGTGTACATTGCCTATGTGCGGGTTGATGGGGGATGTGAACCAGGAGGTTGGAGGATTCAAGGGTTTGATATAAGGACTTGGAGCATACTTGGCAAGGTCAACGAGCAGTAAGAACTCTTCGAGCAGCAGGAGTCTGAGAACGTCTCTTTA
>APFE031694553.1:69904-87399 GCA_000404065.3 Pinus taeda
TGTAGAGCCTCTAACCTACACCTAATCATTCACTATTATCTACTGTTTTTCATCACCTATCTCTCTCTTTCACCTCATTTTCCCTGTTAAACCACCCAGATCATTACATTAGATGTCATTAAGCATGATCAAGTGAACTTTGCTAATGTGTGACTATTTTGTTTAGATTTTTGACATATTACAGGCATTCCTCAGCTCTCTGTCGATTCCGCAGCTATCTAATGATTCCGCAGCCATCTGGAGATTCCGCAGCCTTTTTGTTGTTTTCAAGGTTCGACGTGTCATTTTGCCAAACGAGCCACATGGGTATTCAGGTATCAAGGTGCTCGAGGTTCCTGTGCCATCTGTTCAAGCATACACGTCATCCATACCTCCGGTCAAACAGGGGCAAGGATCCGGTCAATGAAGGCAGCTAACGGTGATACGTGAGCTGTTTGGTCACGTCAGCTTAAACGGTGGCTTGCCCGTGTTTTGCAGGATGTGGGGGACATAATCTAAGTTTGGATTTAATCCCCATGATGACCAGGACCTCCATCTCACTCACGCAGGCTCATGACGTGTCTATTTAGCTTTAAATGCACATAATAGTTTGTTATTTTCAGTTTCTAGCAGCACGCATAGGCTATCCTTCAGATGCCTATAAATATTTGCGTCTGCGTATGCTTAAGAGACTTTTATTTGCTGTATGTTGGTGAACTTGTTATAAATTTTAAGTGTTTTTAAAACTCTGTTTTTATAGTGTTGTTCTAGCACTCTTTACTGTACATTTATGCATATGGAGCAATATAATTACTGCTGTTTTGGAGCTTTCAACACTTTGAGTCGTCTTGGGTTATGTGAATGGAGGGCCCCTGTTCATACTAGCCTTGTATAGTATTTTTATGATTCAACATTCTCTTTTCTTGATTTATGTACAGCATAATTTACTTCTCTTTAATTCATTTTGGATCCTTTCTTTAAGCTGATCAGCATTGCTTTTTTGCAGGTTTTGACCCGGGATTATTTGTGTGTTCATGTGTTTGCTTTGCATCTAGTGGTAGTTTCAGTTGACAAATTTAAGTTGCTGCTCCTTATTTTATTTCCATAATTAGTTTTTAACTTAATTTTCAAAACTGTCTGCTAATATATGTATGGTCTCTTACTATAAATTGTTTACCTTTTTAGAGATCAGAATACTAATCACTTGCAGCTGGCTTTGAGTGCTTTCTAGACTAATCCTTAGCTACTCTCTAATCGTGCTTTACACAGTACTATGTGATATAGGCAAAGAGTTAGAAAGAGCAAAATAATATCAGTAGTCTTTAAAGTAGATTTTCTCATTTTTATCAGTTATTAGACTTACTTTTAGCTACTTCTTAATCGTGTCTTACACAGTACTATGTGTTAGAGGCAGAGAGTTAGGAAGAGATAAACTTTATCATTGGTCTTTTAAGTGATTTTCTTATTTTATTGCAGCAGCATGAATGGTGTCTAATGCCATTAGAAGAGTGGTTCTTTGCTTTTAGTTATTTTAATACATTTTCTTCAAAGCATTCATTTCTCAAGTAATTAGTTAGGAATCACTAATCACACACCCTCACTCATTTAGAATTCACTCCACACACACCATCACTCACTTGTTTATAAACACATCATCTCATCTTAGGAAGATAAAATAATCACAAACAACACCCCCAAACGACAAAAAGCTTTAAGAGGTTGCTTAAGTACATATAGTACACCTTCACTTCATCAGCTTACGAGCCCCGGGTTGACAATTAATGATATCAATTTAGGAATACTAAATTGACCAAACAGTTGGGAAGGCATCTGAGTTTGTTTCAGTGGAGTGGGGTGTAGGAGTTGTGTTTGAGATGGAGGTGAAGCCAATAAAGTTGTAGATTGGTTGTATGGGGACCTCCATCCATAGGGTGGTGTATTCCACTGAGGTTGTGGAGGAGTATATGGCTGAAATGGTTGGTTGGCTGACTAGGAATGGTATTATGTGAAAAATACTAGGGAGAAGGTGTAGACCAGGAAGGATGAGTAGGGCGGCACCAAGGGGGAATGTATGTGTTTTGATTAGGGTTGTAATATGAATGGGATGACCCTTGCATGTCTTGCTGGTATGGTCGAGGTCCATGAGGATTCCTTTGATTTATGTAGCAGAGTTGTTCAGTCACCCCTTTGATTCCCTGATACACATCTTTTAATCTAGACAAAGCATGACACTTGTCTTTGGAGTGGTTTTCCTCACAGACCAAGCAAATTTCTATAAGCCTCAATGTAGATTCATCCTAGGTTTCCTACTTGTGCATCTAGGGTAGAAGATGGTTAATTGTCTCTCTACTTCCTCTTGCTTCCTTTCGATTTGGATATTGTTTATTTGCAGAGAAATGGTTTGCAAAATTTCACTCTTAAAGTCTTCCAACATGTTCCCAATTTCACCTTTTATGGATGTATTGGAAGAGGATGAACTGGCCACCTCTTGAATAGCCCTACCATTCTTTCTAGCTACCCTAGAGTGATTCTTAAAAATTGTCTTTATATCATCATAGGGTAACTGGTAAATGTCACTTCCTGACTACAGGTTTAGGATCTCTAGAAGGTCTTCCTTGATCCCCCTAAGAAGGAATAACTTAATTAATTCAATACCAAGGGTGCACCTAGCCCTTTTGTAGTTGAGTTAGAATATTTCCTCATAATCCCTGAAAGACTCATCATGTCCCAAGGTCATTCTAAAAATTTCCTCTTTGGTATCTTTGGACATGTAGGAGTCCCTGTAGTTGTTGTTGAAATCTTGTTGCATCTAAGCCCAAGTGGTGATACTATCCCCAGGTAAACCCATGAACCAATGCAAGGCTACATCCTTGAGAGTGGATGGGAATAATTTCAACTTCTAATCATCAGAGGTGTAATCATAAGTTCTGCATATGAGAACAAATTGCCAAACTTAAGGAAGAGTAGAGGGGCTTATGTTTTTCATCTTAGCATCCCCATTAGTTTCTCTAATGGGAAAAGCACCCTCAGCTATTTCCATGTCTCCCCTTTCATTTCTATTTTTAGCCATTATGTGAGTTGGAATGATTTCTTCTTCTTCACCTCTAGGCTCTTCAAGAATATCTAGTTGTTTGCTTAAGGTTTCTTCTATCTCACAACCACTGAAGAAGAGGGAAGGTTAGATGTTTGAAGTGGTGGTGGTATTTGGCAGAAATTTCCCTAAGCTATCCCTATTCCTACAAGGCATGAAAGGAGTGCTTGTTTTTTTTAGAGTTTTAAACTACTTGGATAATTGAAAGAAAACATAACTAAATTGCAACTATTTTTTAAATGGAACTAATTATAGAATGTAAGAGATAAGAAAATTAAGAAACAAATCATAAATCACATCTACTCAGAGACCTCCCCTACAACAGTGCCAAAAAGTGATGAGCACCACTATTGCAACAAGGATGCTACAACTACTGGTGCTACCGGCTTTACTTCATCAACTCGGGCTTCATACGAACTTGTAGGTGATAGTGTTGTATACACAAATAGATGCAATTGGTCTACTCTTTGTCGCTACTGAGATGGGGCAATAGACAACTAGGGTTTTACAAACCAACCTTCTATTGACTAGAAGAAATCTAATTACCAACTTGGAGAGTGGAAATTTACCCTAATTGGGGGAAATAAATGTTGCCTATTGCAAGAATGAAAGACTGATAGCAATTGTTGCAAAATAACGTGAAATCCTCTATCTGCTTGCTAACCTACCTTTCTTGAAAAATAACCCTACTTTAACACATGTGAGGTTTTAACTAATCTAAGCATGAAATCTGATCTAGAGAGTACTAACTATTATGTGCATGAATAAATATAAAAGGACTATTTTTCTTTATCTTTTTGCTTGAAAAATGTAAATGCTAATCTTTCTTTGTTCCTTGGCATGGTAGAAAGGTGTGGAGGAAGAGGAGTACAATGGTTCTAATGGCTTGGAGGTCATGTAGGGGCCTAATCTTGGCTCTAGTGATGATTTTTCTTAATTCAGGCTCAAAACAAGTTGCTACAGGTTTGCCTACAACATGTCTACGGGAAGTTCTAGTTCACCTACAGGATCCCCTATTTTACTACAGGAACAAGCCAAAAGCTTAGGGAGTGTTATAGAAGGTGGGATGGAGCTTTGAAAATATGAATAAGCAAGGAATAAGGCATGGGAGTGGTATGAACCTACTCAAAACTCAAGCCAAAGCTTTAAGATGGTTAGATTTGCTCAACGGAAATGGAAACTTTTCCTCATAAGACAAGAATTCAAATTGAGACCTTAGTGACTTTTCGCAATCATGGGTGGACATCACTTGGCTAAGGCTTATGAGATGAGGTCTCCCTACAATGTAGAAGATCCTACAACAACACACATCACTGTTAACATTTACACATAAATTCATCTACAAATAAGAAGGGTTTATTCAAATAGAAGTAAACAAAGTTGTCATCATTTACATGTTAAGTTTATGCATGGAAGTGCTTGAAACTAATATAAAAGTGAAATGAAATCAGTGAAAAATCGATGATATTAGAAATACCAATTGCAACTTATCCTATGAAACTAAAAGTTAATGACCAAATTAGCAGGAAAACCCTAGATTATGCAAAAAACAAGAATTCTATGTTTTTGGGCTAGATGGGAAGTTAAAGGTGGGCGACAAAGTTTAGCTACATTTGCAGAAGGAGTGCCTCATTGGGACTCACCATAACATTCGCCTGCTTCAATATGCGTCATACACCATCACCAAGGCTATGGGAGACAATGTTTTGAGCTCAGCATTCCCCCATTCCTTTGCCTATATCTAGTGTTCAATGTGGATTGCCTTTGTCCATATTTTCCACCATTACTCCGACATTGCAGAACAACTCACGCAAACAGAGTTAAAAATATAAACAACATGGAACAAGCTACAACTGATCAGATCATGGGCACATATATCAAGAACACTTGCCAGTAGAAGATCCAACTATATTGAGTTGTCAAAGCTGTCTGACTCCTACAACAAGGAAAATAGTTGACTATGGACCAAGTTCAACAGAAGTTTCCTCATCTCATGGAGGAACTCAACGTAATGGAGACCATTTCCTCCTAAGGGGGGAGGAATGATTGAGGAGGATATTGGTAGTCACTTGCCTATTTAAACCACTTGGACTCCCACCTTTGTTTCTTTTAGTTTTTCACTTTCCTTAATTGTAGCATAGTTTACTAATTTTGGCAGTTTTTCTAGTCCTAAACTTCCCAAGCCATTTCAAGGCCCTAAACGATGTTTTTTGTATTTATCAGAGAGATATTTCCAACGAGGTATCATGTTTGTCAAATGGAGATAATATGACCAAGTTACGACCTGGGGAAGTTGGCTACCCAACTAACCCCAATGGGGCCCATAAACTCTTTGTTTTACATCTCCTCGGGTTAGAGTTTTCTCTTATTGTTCAATAATAAAAATTCCCTTCAGCCTCCTTGTAACTGATTTCAAAGGCATGTAGCCACCACATCTCTTCTCAGATATAAGTTACCATTGCCCAAGGTAGTCTCATTTCCCTTCTGTTTGTAAGCATATTTCATTATTTGATATTAATGAAAGGAAGTATTATTTATGTTGCATCTTTGTATTTATGGTTATATCTGTAATTTTTTGCGTTCTTGTTTAAATTAGGATCATAACTATAATTACAAGTTCAACCAATGAGAATCCAAATAAAGCAAGGGCCAAAGAGAAGGACAGGAAAATCAGACGTTTGAGCCACAAATCCAATAAAGAGATGCGATTGGAGAAGAATGAAAAAGATAATGAACTATGGTATTAGAAAATTATCCCTAAACAAATAACGGATCATGGGAATAAAGGAGGAAAGAAATGGAATCTAACAGTTTCCGAGAAAGGGACATCCTCTTTTAAAAGTAAGTAATGAATATTATCTCTTGGAACTATAGAGGTATTTGCTCAGAAAAGAGGACTATGGAAGAAAAATCCCTAATTTAGAAGGAAAAACTCTTAGTCAACCTATTTTAGGAGATGACGTTAGGATAGATTGAACTCTCTAATAAATGAAGAAACTTAGGGAATCATAGTAACAATAGTTGTCAACTCAAGAGTACTTTATACTCTGTGGAACCCTAAGTATCTGCAATTGGTAAGATGTCTTAAAACCACTCACTGGATTGAAACAACCTTCAACATTCTAGAAATACACTTGACATGTACCATTGTCAATGTATATATGGCTGTCCACTTTCAGGAAAAGTAGGAATGTTGGTAGTCCTTAATGGATTTTTGTAATACTGAATAAGGATGGAACTGGATCTTGGGAGGGCACTTGAACACCACCATTAGTCAAAAAGAGAAAATATGGGGCTCAATCGTTTGAGGTGCCTAAAAATAATCAATGGAAGATCTGGTGCTCCATCTAGTCTTGTTTGATGTCAAACCTCTTTGTTTACATTACAACTGGAATAACAAATGCTCTGGACCCAGACTTATTACTACTCGATCAGACTGTTTCCTTGCTTCTGACCTCCTCCTCTCAGCGAATTTGGTCCTTCAATCCTTTATCCTCCCTTGGAATGGATCTGATCATAGGCCTATTTGTTGCCTTCTTTTCTGTTCCCAGAACCATGGCCCTGCCCTCTTCTAGTTCTCCCCTTTATGGTTGGATTTCAAGGGTCTCGATTAGATGGTTGAATAAGAATGGACCCAATGGGTAGATGGAAGCCTAGTATGCATTTGGGAAACTAAGATTAAAAGGATGGAGAATGATCTAGACTTATGCAAGAATGCAAAAAATACATAAATACCCATATACACAAAGGTGTGGCATAAATAAAACTTCATCAAAGAACTGAAATATGCTTACATACAGAAATAAAAATAAACTACCTTGGGTGGTGGTAACGTTTCTCTAAGAAGAGATATGGTGGTTACATTCCTCTGAATTGTGTTACAATGAGGCTCAAAGGCCTATTTATGATTGGGAAATGATGAAAAACCCTAGAAATGAAAAAACCTAACCCTAGGAGATGAAACACCAAAATTGTGGGCCCCGTTTGGGTAAATTGGTACATCAAATTCATGCGGTCGTAACTTTGGCATACAATCTTCATTTTGCTATCATAATACCTCGTTTCGAAGATCTCAAAGAGGAGGTTGATTTTTTTTTACCAATATGGTCTTCAAACTTTTCTTGTCTCTTGGTTATCCCTAAGAACGTTTTTTAGTCCCTCATAATAGCTTCAGAAGTTTAGGACCTGAAAAATTGCCAAAAACAATAAGTTGTACTTCAATTAAGGAAAATGAAAAGAAACAATGGAAAGGATCCAAGTGGAATAGGTAGGTGGCCACCAACATCCACCTAAATCATCACTCACCCCTTAGGAAGCAATGGTCCCCATTGTGTTGCGTGCCCCAATGAGACAGGGAAACTTCTGTTGAACTTGGTGCCTAGTGAGCCACTTGCCTTAGTGCAGGAGTTGGCTAGCTTTGACAACCTGATATAGTTGGGTCTTCTATTATCAGGTGTTTTTGATCTGCATGTCCATGATGTGATTAACTATGTCCTATTCCATGTAGTTTGGGTTTAACTATGTTGGTGTGATATGTTCTACAATGTATGATGTGGCTAGTAATGGTGGAAAGTATGGTCGAACATGGTCCACATTGAACAGTGGGTGCAAGTCAAAGAATGTTATAATTTTGAGCTCGAGATAATTGTCCCCTATAGCCTTAGTGATGGTGTAAGTCCCATTTTGGAGTGGGTGAAGCTTACGGTGGGGCCCAACAAGGCTCTCCTTCTGCAAATGTAACCAAAATTTGTCACCCACCTAGACCTTTTGTGGCACTCGATGTTGATTGCGATGCTGCTTGTACTTAGCATTAGCTATGTCCAATATATCATGGACCTATTCATGGATGTGTGGAATATGGTCAATGAAGTTTTTAGCTGTATTAGATTAGGACTGGATAAGAGCCAAATATGTCTGAGTAGCTGTAAATGGTATGTGCACATCAACAGAACACAATGGATGGAATCCAAACCCACCTAAAAGGGGTTGTGTCCAATTGAGCTATGGAGATCTTTGCTGTAGTTGTGCTGGATATAGGGGAGTCTTTCATCCCATGTGTGTGGATTCTTTGAGTTGTACATACGTAGAATGTGTACGATCATCCTGTTGTAGACCTCTTTTTGGCCATCAGTTTGGGGGTGGAAATCCATGGACTTAGTGAGCTTGGTATCCAACATCGACCAGAGACTTCACCAAAATGTACTTAGGAAACTATTGTCCCAATCTGAGACAGTGGACTCTCGGATGCCAAAATGTACCCACATCTGTTCAAAGAATAGCTTAACAGTGGCTTTTGTTGTGACACTCTTCTTGCAAACCACCATAATGGCCATCTTAGAAAATATATGGGTGACCACGAAAATGCATTAATTACCATGCTTAGTAGAAGGAAGGCTCGACATATAATCCATGGAAATGTATTCATAAGGTTGAATAGGCATAGGAAGAGGAGTATATAGGCCTTGCTTAGTGATGACCAGTTTGGCAATGGAATAGGTAGTGAATGATTTGATGTAATTCCCAACATCCTATCGAAGGTTCGACCAATAAAAGTACTTCTGCAACACTGCCACTATTTTCTCTAGCCAGAAATGTCTAGCAACCCGATTGTAGTGCGCCTCCCAAATCATCTTGGCATGATCGATCAAAGTAACACATATGTTTCCCAAGTGGCATAACATTGCATCATGGAGGTGAAAATTTGGATCGCTCTTGTAAAGATGTGGCCAGCCCATAGTCTTGTGCCCACAAGAGTCAAGCACAATGGTCAACTCCATGACCAGTGGTCAACTAAGGTAGTTTGCAACATTATTGGTGCTACCCTTCTTGTACTTAATGTTCAAATGGAATTGTTGCAAGTATGCAGACCATTTCTAATAGTGAACATTATGCAACTTCCCTTGTGTCTATATGAACTTCAGGGGTCTGTGGTCCATGTGGACGATTGTTTCCTTCCCCATAATGTAATGCTTCCATTGTTGGGAGGCCCGCACAATGGAATACATCTCTTTGTCATGGGTGGGATACTTTCAGACGGTGTCTGAATGTGTCTCACTGTGATATGCCAATGGATTCCCCTCTTGACTAAGAACTGCACCAATAGCATAGTTGAAGGAATCTGTGTCGATCTCAAATGCTTCCTTTAGGTCTAGTAATGTGAGCACTGGTGCAAAGTAAAGGAGATGCTTGAACTCAGAAAAACGACTTCTGTTGGGATTCAGACCAAAATAAATTTTTGTTCCCTTTGCCCTTGGACACTTGACATAAAGGCCAATTGATATGAGATAACCCCAACACAAACCTGCGATAGAATTTGGCAAGACCCATGAATTTGCGAAGTTGTGTTAGAGTGGTTGTGGATGGCTAGTCTCGAATGACTTGTATCCTTGCTTGTTTCGCATGTCCACCTTTCTCATTAATGATGTACCTCAAATATAAAACTTGGGTCATGCCAAAAGTTAATTTCTCCAAATTGGCACACAACTTCTGTTGTCATAGGGTTTGAAGCATGTGTCAAATATGTTGGAGGTGCTCTTCCAAACTCTGTTTCAAGATCAAGATGCCATCAAAATACACCACCATGAATGCATTGGTGAGGGGTCACAGGACGTCTTCCATTAGTCTCATGAAGGTTGCGGAGGCATTCGTCAACCCAAAAGGCATGACCAACCATTTGAAAAGGCCCTCCTTAGATTTTAAGGGAGTCTTCCACACATCGGAGGGTTCGATAGGCACCTGATGATATCCAAACTTCAAGTCAATATTGTTGAAATATTTAACCCCCTTGATCTAGTCTAGAAGGTCATCAATCCGTGAGATTAGGTACCTATCTTGGAAAATGATCTTGTTTAGTGCTCGGTAGCCAATACAATGTCTCTAGGTCCCATCCTTGTTTTGTACCAATACAATTAACCTCCCACAAGGTGATGAGCTTAGCCTAATGTCCCCTTTATGAAACATCTCATGAACCTGCCTCTTGATCTCATCGTTCTCCAGAAGAGAGTATCGATAGACCGATTCATTGGCTAGCAGCGTGCCCAGGGTCAAATCGATGGAGTGCTTCACTTGACAATGTAAAGGTACCCCTATAGGTGAGGCAAATATATGCCTGTACTCCTCTATGACCTTGTCCATCTGTTGCTGTAGTGTGGAGGAGTCTTGTCCACATGTCATGGCCAAAACATTCTTCTTATCTTAAGGGAAAATCAGAAGGAAAAAAATATCCTAGTCTGGGAAATAATCTTATTGCATTTCTTTGCAGTGATTAAAGATATGGCAGTAGGTGGGGCTACCTTTGGTATGTTATACAACTTATCTCCCAAAGAAATAATCCCAGAGTGCGGTCTAGGCTCATATACAACATGTCGCTTCCATAAACATCGTTGTACTAATAATACATCACAAACATCAAGAGCAGAAACATCACACAATACCTCATCTGTGAAGGGCTTGACATTGTATGGATGACAACAATGCTAGCTGACACAGAGTTCTCGTCCTTGGTGAGGCCAGTCAATGTTGTATGGATGTGAATGTGTTGTAGTCGGTAGGCCCAGCCACTTCACGACCTCTATTGAAATGAGGATATTTTGACTCCTGTTGTCGATAATGAACTGTAGTAGAGAACCCTTCACCCACATTTGTGAGTGGAAGAGGTGTTCCCTCTCCTCTAGATCTTTAGGCTCATTGTTCTGGATCTTAATGGGTGCACCAGTGGCATTGGACTCTGCATCAATGATTTGCTTCCCTTTGTTATTCCCCTTGTCATGTTCCAACTCATAGTTAGAACATACGTGTGATTCGGAAGCCTTTAGCTTGACCACCAATGACTGATTGGCCACGCACTCACTTGTGTTGTGAGTGGAGCTCTTATGGAACTTGCACCATTTTTCCATGTCCTCCTTTATCTTGGTGGTGTTTTTATTTTCTTGCGGCTTTTATGGGTTCTTGGGTCACCCTGCCTTATCTCTTCCCTTTGCTCTATGGTTTGGAGGTGCCTTTTCGTTGCTTTAGATTCGCAGATCCAAAGTCTCGCTTCTTCTGTTTAAAATTTTTCTCAATCTTGACAGTGTATCAGTATGTTGTGTCAAGTGAGGAGATGTCCAAGAACTCCTACTCATCTTGGATGTGCTTGTCTAAACAACCAAAGTACTTGAGTACCAAATTCTGCTCCTAATCCTTGATACCCAACTTCTTGTGAAGGGTATCAAAAACATTTGTAAACTCTAGCACATCTTGGTCCCTTCCCTGCCGTAGCATGGTCCACTTTACGTATTAATCTTCATATCTCCTGACAGGGTAATATTCTTCATTGATTTCATCTCGAAAAAAATTCCACGTGGGTGCGGCTGAAAATAGTGATGATTCCCTCCTGTTCTTTTGTTAACAGTAGGTTTCCCACCAATCCTTGATGTGTGGGGTAGCTTCGAGAAGTGAACAAGTAATGTTTTACTAATTGGATAATTCATGATCTGAAAGACATCCTTCCAACATATTTAACCATTTATCTACAACGTCTGCTTTTATCTATCCCTCGAATATGGGAATATCAAAGTTCACTTATACCTTAAAGGGAGTGGTGCTTCTAGAGTGGCTGTTGGATGAAGATGCGTCGCTTGTGGGTAGTCCTCCAAATATGTGGGAAAATTTATCCATCATCACATTCCTCTATTGCTTGATGAATTCCTCGAGTAGTATTTTGAAAGGATCTCCTGTCCCCTCATCTTTCTTTTCTTCCGCATGGGATGTCATCGGGTTTTGGGAGGCTCGTCTTCAAAAAGTTCAACCAGATCAAGCCCTAGCTCCTTATACCCTCACCTCTTTGGGGCCATGCAAACAAAAATAGAGAAAGAGTATACCACTTTGATACCACTAATCCAGACTTATGCAGGAACACAACGGAATACATAAATACCCATATACACAGAGATGCAACAGAAATAAAACTTAATGAAAGAACTGAAATATGCTTACATACATAAATAAAAAGAAACTAGCTTGGGTGATGGTAACTTATATCTAAGAAGAGATGTGATGCCTACATGCCTTTCGACAGTGTTACAATGAAGCTCAAATGCTTATTTATGATTGAGAAATTATGGAAAAACCTAAACATCAAAAAATCTAACCCTACGAGATGAAGCAGCAAAACTATGGGCCCTATTTAGATAAATTGGTACATCATTGGTACATCATCGAAATACACCAACTTTCTTAGGGGAGATTTAGTTTTAGTAGCTAGGAGATTCAAAATTACCCTAAGAAATCTATTAAAAGCCTCTAGAGGGAAACAAATTATAGAAAAATCCACATCTTCACCTGGAACACTACCACACAAAAATCTAAGAAGATTGAAGATATTTTGTGTTTCACACTCATCAAATATTGGAAGGAAGTTAAGTATTTGTGTATCCCAATATATTTAAAAATAATTCCCCTAAAACATGGCCAGGAATCCTAGACAATATCAAAGTAAATATTTTGAATTTGGGGTTGTCTTGGCTCAATAACATGGGACGAACCATCATGATGAAGTTTTCTTACCAGTCATCCCTTTTTACCAGTTATTTGCATTATTGGCTCCTAAATATTTTATGCATTAGCTTGGAGTTTATATAAGAAAAATCCTTTAGGAATGGGGGAATAAAGAAAGCAAAAAAAAATCAATTTTTGAACAGGAATATTTTCTAATCTATGAAACAATATGGGGGCTACAAATTCGAGACCCCTCCATGGTAAATACAATAATCAACACCAAGATCTTCAGGAAATACAAGAATCTAGTACATAAATAGTGGGTGCAAGTATTGCATGGTTAAAACCAATAGCAGAGTATGAGGGGAGAAGTCAATTCTTCAATTGAAGGATCTCCCATATGGATGTTCCATCATTCCTCTTCGTCCCTTATCGTAGACAACTTAAGTATAATCGTTGGATATGGAAGCTCGGATAAATTATGGAAAGACTCCATTCTGGGTGAACCTCCTTTGGGGTTAGAGTCCTCTATCGCTCCTCTAAAGGAACACCTCGACCAGGTTGGTGTTGTCTTCTTGGACAAGATTTCTGATGGGATGGAAATGACAACTGGAAAGGATGGAACTTTGAGGATATCCTAGCCCACTTATTGCATATGATGGACATTCTAAAACACCAATTGAATTTGTGCTTCCCGCTCAAGAAATCACCAACATATCATTGGGGGTGGAGAAACTATTCATATTTTGTGAAGTAGGGATATTCCTTTCTCCTCTTTAAACTTTAGACTCCTCTGAAATCATTGATCTAGAGTAATCTTTTGAATTCCGGTGCAATATGAAAAGTAAACTTCTTTTGTTGGTTACTTATCCATAAAAAAATCCTTACTAATGAGAATTTTAGGAAGAGGGGTATTGTAGGTCCTTGTCAATGCCCTCTTTATGAGCAATCAAAAGAAAGAATTCCCCACCTTTTTCTCTCATGTCCCAACACTTGGGAAGTTTGGTCATCCAACTTGGGACCTCTTTCCTCTGAAATTTGATGGAATTGTTATATAATCTACTTCTTTTCCACCTGGATGAAGAATTATTTGGTCTCCCTTCAGACTAAAAATTATCTCAAAGAATCTTCAGTGGTGCTTCCAAAATATATTTTCTATTAAATTTGTCTTTCCATAAATAAAACAATTTTCAAATACATTTGGCCTCCAATTAGGATATCTGCCCTCGGTCCGCTCTCTTCCTTCTTTGAACTCAATTCCCCATCTCTGAATCCCACCTTAGACCCACTAGAGAAGTGTTGGTTGGATCCCCGGTGCTTTCCTTGACCTTTGCCCCCCATCCAAGCCCTCGTCATGGTTGACTTCTTTGAATGCCCCCTCAAAAGTTTGCTAACAAGAAATTGAAATCCAAATCCTCAATTCTCCTATTTGATGGTGCCTCAAAAAGAAACCCAAGGATGGTAATAGGGGGAGGGATTCTCTTCAATTTTCAAGGAACAATAGTGCATATATATGCCTAGGTTCTAGGTATTAGGACCAAGATTGTAGTGGAAGTTTATGGCTTGTATATGGGGCTCCTCCTAGCTTAGAAGAGGAAAGTTAAAAACATTACAATTCTAGGAGACTCCTACTTGACAATTAGAAATTTAAAGACTCGTCCCCGACACATGACAATCAACTAAACCAGACTCTTCATCATGTTCAAACTATTCTTTTGTCCTTTGAAATCTCACAAGATTGACATGTTCTCTAAAACCTCAATTTAGAGGCCTACTTGATGGTAGATAAATCACGCAGTTTAAATGATGGGTCTTTGGAAATTAATGGGGTCCCAAGTCTCCACCCTATACCCTAACTTCCGTCATGTTAAGTCCCATAATGTTCCTACCCATAACACCTCTCATTTTTGCAACTTATATCTTATCTCCAATGATCCAAAAGATGTTATTTATTCTCGTCATATCCATTCTGCTAACCGAAATATGAGGTCATACCACCCACTCATACTTTCCTGCATGATGATACACCTCCTCTCTCTCCCAATTCACACTCCTCAATTTCCCCTCTACGTGATGATTCATGGGCCAAATATTCATCAAAGTGTGGAAGGATTCATGTTTGGTTGTTGGTTCAATGTTTATCGAACAATTTTGAGGTTGTTAGCCATGTGAGCACTCTTATCCTTTGCATTGCATTTACTTCCCATGGATCGGAGTAGACATGCGAACTGCTCAAGCCCCCAGCTACAATTTATGGAAGCTCACTCTCATCTCAAGGAAACATTGATGGTGTATAGAGATCCTCGAGACTCGGGCTCATATTTTCCCCATCACACTAGGGATATACATTTCCACTGTCATAATTTTTTTTAGGATGTCTGCAACATCCCATTGTTCTTTTTGTTTGCAATTTGGGTTGGATTGAATTTAATCCACTTGGTGAGAATAACTTAGGATATTTTGTGGGGTGTGAGACTGTTGGCATTATGATTCTGGTATGGCTCTATGATAGAGATGTTGTACTTGATGGCAACACCCTCCAGTGGCAATGCACTGATTAGGCTCTCAAAATGTTGGAAATTAAGAAGTACGCAGGAGAATAGTTCCAAAGGTGCGTACCCGCAGATACGCCATGAAGGGACTGCGGCCGCACACGTAGATCACCCATTCAGAAGGTGCGTACCCCTAGTTCACTTACTTCAAGGCCAAGAAGCGCGCTCACGTGGGGTTTTCCTATATTTGCCCCGTGGTATTTAGCCCGCTGTTCTTGATTCTATGGTTTTGCCCCATGGTATTGCTTTATATTATTATTATTATTGAGCCCCATGTTTTTGGGCCCCTTGTATTGGTTATCTATGGTATTGATCCATGATTTTAGGAAGATATTTCCTATATAAAGCAAAGGAGATCACTTGGCTATGTATCTTTCGAAAATTGAATATCTTAAGATCTGAAATATTGGGTTGTTTTTTTTAAAAAGCTTGATCTATATAAAAGTGTAGTTGAAAGCGAATCTATGAAGGGTGATCTCTCGAGCGCATGATTAGATCTGAACATCTGACTATCAGTGGCACACTAGGGGACTTCCATTTCGGCTCTAATCAGAGGTATGCAGGTGATTCACGGTGCAAGTGCGTGGGTACACAGAGAAGAAGAAGGAGAAGTGCGTGGGTACGCAGAGCAGAAGAAGGCACAGTGCATGGGTACGTAGCATGACAGAGGTTCAGGTGTGTAGGCACAAGGAAAGTACACGGCGCTTCAGAAGCCGCAGGTGCGTAGGTACGCGACGCGATAGCATCTGTGGGTGTGTGGATACAGTAACAGTACACGCCGTGATAGTATCTGTGGGTGCGTGCCTACAATAATAGTACACATCGTGATTGAAGAAAAAGTACGTGGGTACGCAGTGCGGCAGAAGGGTCTCTGCGGGTATACGTAGGGGAGAAGAAGCTGAAGTGCATACGCACGCAGACCAGAGAAAGAAAAACTGTGTATCTGTCTTAAGACCTTTTGTTGGCTGAATTTTTTCTATTGATAAGGTGTTCTAGGATTAGTTTACTGTTATTGTTGACCTGATTACTGCAATTGACTGGGTGATTTACTTGTACTTGATGATCTTTTGATGTTTATGGATCCAATTTGAAAATTTATGAAAAGTGGTCCTTGAAAGAAAAGAAGTAGGGGGATGTAGCTCCCTTCCAAGAGAGATTGGAAAACGAGAGAGAGTTGTAGCTCTCTGCAGGTTGCAGCCTGCATACTGGTAAAGGACTGCACCAGTACAAAACCTTTGTAAAATAAGTTTCTAATTTGAAAGAAGATAGAGACATATTGCAGTAGGTGGTTTTCACCCACATTGGGTTTCCACCTTACATCTGGTGTTCTTTGGTGTGACTATCTGTTTTCTTTGTTCTTGCTCATTATTTTATGGTACTGACATGCAAAAATATTTCAAAGTGTAAATAAGGAAGATTTATTAAAAGAACTTAATAATACTGATTCACCCCCCCTCTCAGTATTAGATCCAACAATTGGTATCAGAGCAGGTCCTTCTGAAGGAGCTTGATCGCTTGAAGGAATATCCATCATCATGAGAAACTATGAGAGGGAAGTATCGATCATGCCACCGATTTTTGATGGGACAAACTTTGTATATTGGAAGGTAAGAGTTACTGCCTACCTTCAATCTTTGGGTACTGAAGTTTGGGACATCATAGAAACAGGGTATACTTTTCCATCAGCTACTCCTACAGATCCAGCAGAGAAAAAGAAATATGAAACAAATGCAAAGGCAGTCAATACTCTTCTGGGATGCCTATCTCAATCAGAATTTGTGAAAGTTATGCAGTATAAATCCGCAAAAGAAATATGGGACAAGATCGTTTTGAGCTATGAAGGAGATGGTCAGGTAAAACGTGCAAAACTTCAAACCCTCGGGATTTAGTATGAAAATCTCAAGATGTATAATGATGAAAGTGTAGCTAACTATTTTCTCCGTGTAGATGAGATTGTTAATTGTATGAAAAATTTGGGTGAAGAAATAAAAGAAGCTATTGTGGTTGAAAAAGTTCTAAGATCCTTGTCACCTAGGTTTGAATCTAAAGTTTCTGCTATAGAAGAAAATGAAAATCTCCAACATCTTAAAAATGTCACAACTACATGGAATTCTAACTACTTATGAAATGAGGAAAGGAGGTCCATCTGATAGGAGAGAAGCTGCCTTCAAGGCTTCAGGCAAAGGAGAGTACTATGAATCAGGAGAAGAAAAAGAATCAAATTTTGTCAAAAATCTTCAACGAGGTACTGGACGGTTCAGAGGTAAGCTACCCTTCAAATGCTTTTCTTGTGGAAGAGTAGGTCACTATGCTTCCAAATGTCCTCATAAGGATAAGATCGACAAGGGAAAGGAACCTATTAGATGGAACAAGAAACATAATGCAAATAAGAAGAGCTA